>ML975395.1:0-64756 GCA_010015605.1 Decorospora gaudefroyi
TTATATTGTTAAGACATATTTAAGTTACTAACGTATTGCTTGTGCTAAGGAAAAGTAGCTAGCTTACTAGTGTAGCCGGCTCACTAGTAGAATATAGTAGTTCTAAGCAAGTTATCTTTTAATATTACTACTTACTTAAGATAATACTAGGTAGGCACGTACCTAGTAAGCCTTTTATATTATATATTCTATACGTATAGCGTATTCTAGCTTCGCTATATAGAGAATTCTATATATATAATTACTTTAAGATAAGAATCTTTATATTCTTTAGAGCTAATCTAGGTATTTACTTAGGTACTAAAAATACATAGGCATTAACTATTAACTATACTAATTAGAAATCTATAAATTCTATCTTAGAGGCGATTTAAAGTTTTAGCGCTATATATTAGTGTAGGTACCTATTAATAATATGCTCTTAGTAGTATAAGAATTATTTAGAAAGTATATTCGAATACTACCTTATATTAGGTAGCTCTTAAGCTTTTCTTAAGTAGTAAATACCCTCTATAAAGAAGTTTTCTATAAGTTCTAGTATTGCATAACCTCTATTAATATAAACTTAGTACGTATAAAGTAGTTTAACGTAGTAATAACAACTAACTTAAACCTAGGAATTAACTATGCTATTCTTATACACTTTCGTCTTTGCTCTTCTAGTCTTCTAGGCGTCGTCTATAGTAGTTTTAATCTAGAACGATAAAAACTATCGCGGGTTTAACTAGTAGAAGTTCTGACTATAAGTAGAAGAAATTTATGCTAACTCTTAAGTAGTAATAATCTAAGGCTGAAAAGGCACGGAACGCGGTTGCGGGTCTTTTGTCTGCGGCGCAACCTTCTTCATCCCCTAAAATACACCGAGAGTAGTCATTTGGGTAGTAGAAAACGGTCTTGATGGGGCCATTCCGCTGACATCCTCACACCCACGCCGTGGCTACTGCTTCATCTGCTCTACGCCGCACTGAGGCACAGCCGCAAAGTTAGTAAAAGTAACATACCCTGCTCTTCAAATTCTTCTGGCCTCGATCCATCACTCCAACACCACTCGAGTGGCACCGCCCGACAACCTTGGAAATTGAATGAGCTGATTCTGCTCCAAATATAGTTACTAACAAGACACGTAACCTTCGCACTATCTATGTAACCCGACAACTAAGACTGTTTCAGCGCGAGAGCCTGGGCTTATTTGGGGGGTCTCGTAGTTCAGCGTGTTGTGGTATCTACGCCCCCAAACATAGAGTATTTCGGAGACGGCACGGTTACGCGCCCTGCTCCAGCGGTAAGCGAAGTGAGAGAACAACATCACACGTGCCTAAGACTAACAGAATTTAAAGTTAGAGATTTCATGTGGTTCCTAAAGAGATCACTGCATCCGTATCGTTCTTACGACTTCCCGCTTTCAGCAAGATGCTCGCACTCCGTCTTATCCTATGCATATTCATTTCCACATTCTCTCGTCCCTCTTCCGCAAAATCCGTTCGCGATGCTGTTCCCAACGCCCAGCTGATGCCAGACAGATTCTCCGCCTTTGACGATTACGAAGTCCTCAATGTCTACGAGGAAGGCGATGAAGACGTTGTCCATATTCGAAAGCGCGTAGACGATGACGATGAAGAATGTGAGAATGATTGCCTGAACTACTCTAGCTTGAACGAGAACGGATTCATGCAGTGTATCCCTGAGGATGATGTCGAAGACCTAGTTGATGACTTGAACTCTTTGAATATTTTCGGCGGGCCTGGCTCAGAGAAGAGATCCCTCATGAAACGGGGAAGAAAACCAGAAGTAATGTACGTAAGAATCCAAGATTGGGCCTGTAAACCAGGCGTCGCTAATGTCTCGACTCTCTCAGAGTGTGCGCCGGCGTCGAGGTCAATACCGTTCCGCAGAAGGGTTTAAGTTTAATCTCGCCTACTTGGCCTGGCACATCTGCCCTCGAAAAGGTATGTAGTCTTACGCTAGAATTGCCGAATGAGAGGACTAAAAAGACGTAGAGATACCACAGGGTATACGATATCGGTGACCCTTCAGAACCGCTCAAGCCTGAATGGTTCAGATTAAAACGTCATCGAACCAAGTGGTCAAAGAATATCCGAGGAGTGACTAAAACTCGTTGCTACTCGGCGGAACACGTGGTCGAATGGCAGTTACTGGCCAATTTTATCAAAGCTGACAAAAATCGTTGCGTCTTCCTGCTGAAACACTTCGGGATGAACATGCCCATGACAATGCACAAGGTCCAGGTGGCAAAGAACAACGGAGAGCTCAAGAGTAATGGCCGTGCCGAGTACGAAACAAAAGATTATGACTTTAGTAAATTTCCTACAACAAACCCGCTGTTCAAAAGACATCCTACATTGATGGACTGGATGGGTAAGTAGACATGGGCAGGCAAAACTTGTTTCGGTGCATGGAAGCTATCGGAAGTTCCTCTCAAGTGGCTCTTCCAGGTTGCTGAAATGATCCTGGTCAGGTCTACGCTCCCGCTACCCTTTTCTTTTTTGCTTCCGATCGTTCAACGCAAATTGAGCCTCAGCTAACCACACTCTGACGTTCAGCTCAGCAGTGGCCGGGAAAGAAAACGAGCTCGCCCCCGAACCCGTGGGAACACGAACTTGTTCTCATTAACCAGGACGCCAATAATAAGAAGTCAAACGTAGGTTTATAGATTATTTCCAAGCGGCCACTAACAAGGTAAAGATATGGACGGGCGCAAACCTTTTTCGAGAACCGCAGCTGGACGCGAATGGAAAATTGAGATTCAATTTGGAAAATGGTGGCACGCTTGAGGCCAATTTCGCAAACCAGTATTACGAGAATGGTCTTAAGAAGACCTGGCAAGACAACAGGGGAAGATGCAAGGCTGTGCATATGTTCATGACCTTGATGAGTCTGGTGCAATACCACAACGACGAGTAAGTGAAGTGAGGGTTCGAAACTCCCGACACTAGAAAATTTTACTCCAGATATAATACTAACTCGCCATACTTCTCCCACTAGACACATTCGAGAGATATTTCGGGCTCAAACAATACGCATCGGCGAAGCGTGGGAATACCTCGAACGGACGATCCTCCCAAATACACAATCAACTAACCAAAATTCACTGGGAGAACCGTTTCAGTATAGAGGTCTCCAGAAGGAATGGCTCGACTGGATGGTAGTCACGCACAAAAACCGGTTGGACGGTTTGAACAAGGCGTTGGCAGATCATGTGGACGTATTCAAAGGAAAGTCCACTATTATCCCAAAGTTAAAGAGGTGGGACTACACTGGTATTTTCAGTCGAGTGGTTGAACCACCAAATTGCGGTTTTGAGAAGAATGCGTCGATAATGCAGAAAAGAGTGGACTTGCTGCTAAAGGAGTATCAAAAGCTAGTTGCGGTAGACTCGACGCTACGGCTGTAACGGGAAAATGGAAGAAGAGGTGATGTGTCATTAGGCTTTAACATGATTGTATGCTTTTATTTTCTTGTCTTGGTGAGACTCGCTTCCGGGTAGAGGCTCGGGTTGTAGGTAATTAGCCCAGTTATGTATACCGCACTCGTAGTCCCTTAGTCTATGTTTTCCAGAACAAATTGGTTTTCCTTCTTAGAATTCCCCCTCATAAGTCCATATCGAATCATCACTGAAATACGTCCATCTGTCTTCTGCTAGAAATACGACTTTTGCGTCCTGCCCGGCAATAGCGCTCCATTCAGTTTGCATTTCGTCCCAAGGCTGCCAGCGATCGACACGCCAGTAAATTCTGTTCCGATCTAAATAGGCTGCGTCTCCCGGAAGGCTCGGGTATGCACCCTTTGGCGATCGAAGCGTGCCGGCTTTGAGATACCAGAGCTCGAAAACACGGGAGACGATTGGAAAGTCGCGCACGTCTTGGGGCCTTGAGAACCTGTTGCCCAGCTTCAAGATCAATTTTTGCAAGTTATCGAGGCGCGAGACGGCTTTGGCGGCATCCATTAAGAAGGGCAGGAAAGTGGCTGCGTCGGGCCGCGATCGAAACCGATCATCATCCACTACGTCTGTCCGGAATGGCTCATCTTCAAATGCTCTGACATATAGGTTGGAATCTAAGCTCCCTGTGTCGTCTTCATTCTCGTCTTCTTCCTCTTCGACCTGTTCCCAATATTCTTTCCACTCGGGATCGCTCCGGGACTTCTTCACGGCATCGTTGTCGCCTTCATAGAACCAGCGGCCGTCAGCTGTTTCCGCCGAAAATTGCAGTTCAAATTCGCGCAGTGAAGGGTACGGCGTGCCTGAATGATCGGAAATGCCACGAAAAAATTCCGGGCATATCACAAGTCCACCTAACAAGTGCAGAGCGGCCAGGTTCGGAAGAGAAGCAAAGTGGTTAAACATGCGGGACCATGACTCCTCCTTCCAACGATTGTTCTCGATAAATTTGTGGACTGGTAATCTCTCATTCCTCATGGCGTTTCGCGGAACATGTATTCGGATTTCGCGTAAATGATCGCCTGCGAGACTGCATGCTGATGCCAAAAAGCCTGGTGCTGTCAGACGTGGAGCTAGTGATATTGCAACCATAACTTACATTCTCTTTGCGCATGTCGACTATTTCGGCCATCCTCATACTTGTCTTTCGTGGTAAGAAGCAGACTTTGTACGCCAGACAGTCGTCGAAAGATTTCTGGAATCCACGTAGGCTTCAAGTCGCTTAAAGCCCAAAGCCCCCTGAACTCAAAGGACGTGATGCCTTGTAAGGTCGGCACAGCCTCCTCGCGCACTAACTCAAACTGACCAGATAGCGCATTGGCTTCCATAACTTCCCGGCGCGAGTGCTGGCGCCCTTTGCCATATGGAGGCATGCACGGAACTCGCTCTGTTCCCTTTGGCTCCTGTTCTTCTGAAAGACGATACGCCCCAAGGAAGGAAAGCAATAGTAGAGGCTTTTCGGTTGCCCGAGCTTCTAGGTCGGCTAAGATAGTGAACAGCTTAGCAACGGAGGCGGAGAATTCGAAGCTATCAGCCTGCCGGTCCAGCGTCCGTACTACGGGACAGCAACCCAGAGCGTTTTGCGGCTTTGGTAGAACGAAGATGACATTGAGAGTGGTCAAAGCGGCACGCCGCGATATGTTCTCACCACTGAAGAGCGCTGCGAATGCGTCTAGTTCATTGGTGGTTATGGTGAGGCTTTTGAAAGTGTATCGCTCGATTAAGGCTTTCCATGCTCGTGACACGGCAGTGTATTGTGCAAGCTGGCGACGGTAGACTGTGCTCGATATATCGCTCGCACTCGCAGCGTACACCAGTGGGAAAGTCTCAAGGATATTTGCCAATATCTCAAGTGGTATTTTTTCCATGACGAAATTTCTAGGAGCTCCACTGTAGGAGATCTGACGCAGAACGGCAACGGGGGAAAGAGGGGGAAGGGGGTGGGGAGAAGTTGGCTCTGAAAATATTGTCTAACTTCCAGCGATACAATTACTTCACCGGCTCCGCAACCGGGAGAGCAGAAGGAAGGCAAATGAAGGGACTCTGGAGTCAGGTTAAAAAGCAGGCGCGATGTTGCTATAACACAAACTGTGCCGTAGCAGACGCGTTCGCTCATGTGAGGCGGGGTCGCTTTATCTCACTAAGACGCAAACGTACTTAGCGCCCCCCCCCCCCTCCCGGTGCATAATTAGCGGCGGTCTTAGCGGCGGTTCAGTGGCGGTTAAGGGTCACCCCGTCACCCTATATATAGACTATCCCGGCCTTTTACCCCCAAAGTCCATTTCCCCGATTCTGCCATATCCGGTTGCCCAGAACACGAGTAGCAGATGAGTTCAAATTATAAACTAGACATTTTGCAGCGTACTAAAAAGCAGCATTTGCACGACGCCATGGAATCATTGCCACTTGCAACCCTCAGGAGACCGCTCTTCTTAGGAGGTCGACATTCGCAGCATTGAAAAGTTTCCAGAGCGAGTTTCAATATAGGTCCTCGAGTCATTTCTACGTGAAGCCAATACGTACACGATGCTGTGGGGAAAGGTCCAACGCGCATAGCAGGCAGCCGCCGTGGTACACTAGAGAATGCTGACAAAAAGAAGCAAACTTCTCCGCTGCATTGCTTAATGGTATTCAGTTCATTACCAGACAATAGTGGGTAGCAGAAGTGAGTATGGTTAATCTGCCCAATTATCTTCATCAACCCGTTCCTCGTCCTCGTGAGCATCCCCCGCTTCAGCCAACATGATCAAAAGCTGAAGTGACAAGTCTTGCGAGGCCATTATGTTAGCTTGCTCCGACCATCGTGAGTGCCACGGCGAAGTGACATTAGGAATAGAATAGCCGCTGCCATGACGATCAGGCGCCAAGCTTATAATGCGAATAGCTTTCGTCGGAGCGATACGACCATGCTCTCTACGAGCAAGTGTCTATCCAGGGTCAGCAATATCTCTTCTACTTTCTCCAAGGGGGGACGTACCGTGTAGGTCGTCATGATAGCGTCATCAAACAATGCCATATAACTCACTGGCACTGCAAGCTGCGGCGCCGAGCTCGTAAGTAGCGAGTATGAAGCCCGCACATGTCCATCTTCATTTTCCACGCGGATTCGATTGTCCTTGTCTAGCGCAACGATGTAGACTCTGTCTTTGATCTCAAACATGATACGATGGTCTCGAACGGATAACCACCCACCCAGGTCGAAACCTGATCCATCAGAGTCGCATTCGAGGATTTGGCTGTAAAAAGCTAAGCTCTCAGGCCCGTCTTGGAGCGCTTTGCGGAAGTTGGAGCACACGAAGACGCGGCCGGAGCGTGAGACGCCTATGAAGAGGTCGCTGTTGCGGTCTAACATCCCGGCGCCCCATTCGTCTTCGCTGTTCCTGATGTGATTTGGGTCACTTGGCAGGTTGGGTAGAGGACCTTTGCTGAGTTGGATAGGGGTCAGGCGATTTTTGCGCGGTGCTGTAGGTGGGCAGATACGTTGTACTGGGCCGCGGTATAACTGCGCCAGCGTCGCACTCGAAAGAGGAGTATCGGCGCGTGGGATTGGTTGAACATGGTACTTCTCTGTGCAATGCGACGGCTGTAGTATACCCAAACGTTCTCCAGATTGCTTGTCGTACACATGATACCCACGCGTTCCCATCGAGTAGACCACGACATCTTCACTTTGATCTACATGACCCACCGCATCTTGCTCGATCACCATGTGTGTCATTAGCTTCGGTGGGCTTTGCTTCATGTTGTATACGAAGCCTTGACCTTCCGTTGAGACAACCACCAAGGACCAGTAAGAAAGTTGAAACCCTCTTGTGTCGCAGTCGTGATCGATGATAGCAACGCGTTCGAATACCCCTCTCGCTGTGCCCTCTTGATCAGTTTGCCACACCTCCACCGCTTCTCCTTCACGATCAAACACGGCCATCCCGTCCTGATACTCAAGATGTGCGTAGGGCCTGACGGCATCGCCCTCGCTTGTCGTATCCAAGGTTGAAGGCAAACGCCATAGAAGGCGGCCGGTGTCCATGTCAGAGACATTCAGTCCGCCTGCATATGAAGTTGAAATAAAGAACCGGCGCTTGAAATCAGCTTTGAACCGCCAAACTGCGTTGTTGCCAACCAGTAAGACGGACTCACGGGTCACCGGCTGCGGCGAAGCCCAATTACGGGCGAGCAACGTTTGAAGTTGACAGAGGTCTTTCCATGATGTGATATCGGCGAACAGACTGGAGAAGCTGGTTGAATTGGTAAGGAATCCAAAGTCACGGGCGCCAAGTGGTTGAGACTTCTTAGGCGGCTGTGAAGTCTTTGACGGGGCGGAATAGATAGCTTGTTGGTGTGTATCGTCAATGAATTGGTGCCAGGCGGATGAAGTGGCGGTCAGGCAGGCCAAAGCAGAGATGGGTGTGAAGTCGAGGACGCGGAGGATGATCTCTGGCGGAAGGGCCGTAAGCGGGTCTACAGTGGTGAGGCGGTCGGCCATCTTATATAGTCGCTGGCTGCTCAACCTGATTTGAGTATCTGTGCAGCTGGAGATAATGTAGACGAGATTATATTCGCAGGTAAGTATCGTTAGGTAATGGTTGAAGAAAGCCTTGCGATGAAGTCACTGTGGGGACGTGACGTTGGATTAGTCAGCTGTGCAACCTTGACAGCCGAAGTATAAGACACTTGCAGTAGCAAAATTCACGGCCAGCCGCAATCATGCAGGACGAGAACGACAGATGCAGCAATGAGGAATGATGGTAGCGCGAGTGTTTGGTGTGGCCATCTGTCTTAGCGTTCCTCGCCAAGATCACCTGCATTCCAGGTGCCAGCGTGCCAGGCACGCCAGGGTCCAATACCCGCATGTGCCAATCGACGTGTTGCGCACAGAAAACAACACATCCACTCATGGGTAAAACAAACCAAAGTAAGGTACCGTAGTCAGCAAGCTCTCTCAATCCATTCGGACTCCAAAATGGATACCAACTGGCCCGCCCCCACATCAACAGCTAAGCACCCCTCCCAACTCTTCTATTTTGTTCAAACATATTATTTTAAGCACCTCAATCTCCTATACAATACAAGTATAATTCCAGCAACCAACCCACCACCACTTCCCACAACGCCGGAGCACCCCCACCTCTCAACCCCCCATCACCGCACTTCCACAGCGCATGCCAAGACCTCACACACAAATGGGCCTTCATCCCCGTGCGCACCGCGCACGCCGCAAAAAAAAACGAAGAAACAGAATGGACGGCCGCCCCATCGAAGCTGCAAGCCGTATCCAGGCTTCACGAAAGCGAGCGCGCGCGTCCTTTGTTTGACGACCTAGGCGCACGCTCTCTGGCGAGCTTGGCGCCTGTGCGGGTGTACTGTTATGACGGACAGATGCTGATGTACGATGGGTCGGGGGGGGCGTGCAGAGACGGTACCGGGATCCGAGAGGAACGCGTAGAGGATAGGATGGGATGGGATGGCACGCGTGTTATGTTAGAGGAGATTGGGAGGGCGCGGGGACGGAACTTATAAAGCCGGGGATTTTACTTAATATTGTCCGTGTCTATGTTGCGAACTAGGTACGTAAAGTAGGCCTACGTTTCTCCAAACAAATCCTAACACTCCCTCAAATACGTAACGAAAACATAAACCCCCAACAAGCAATCCCATATCCTCGGACGAAATAAAAGATAATTCCATACGCTTACCCATCTACAAAAATGTGCACTGAAAACGTAACCTTGTCTTTCTTCCATTATTTATTTTTGGCTAGCATCTATGATCCCACCCAAGCACCTCAATACCTCTCCCGCCGCACCTCAACCAACCGACTATACTCCTCCTGTTGCAACCTCCGAATCTCATCCTTACCATTCTTCCACTCGTTCATCCACCGACAGTGTACCGGTACCAGATGGCCGTTCATTGTACCGGGGTGGTCAGCGGACGTGACGTTCTGCACGGGCGCTAGGGACAGGTTTTAGTAATCAGTTCTCCATGGTGAAAAGGTAGGTAGGTAGGCGTGAAGGGGAATGGTAGGGGCGGTTAGAATAAACATACCAGCACTACCAGAACGGCAGGCAAATAGCCACATCCGGACACTAGGCCAAGCGAGACCAATGAGGCAGCAGAGGAGTGCTACGGCGATGCCAAGGAGGGCGAGGATGGCTTCTTTGGACCAGTGGCCGGGGGTGGGGGTGGATGTGGAGCGAGGGGGCAGGGCGATGGCCATGGCGTGGGTGGGGATTGTGCATAGAAGAGTGGATAGGAGGCTGTGTGCACGTGGACGGAGGGAGAATGTGGACATGGTGTGTGCGTGGGTGATCAGGTGATCTTTATGGTCACTGGGTGCTGCTGGGCTTGTGTTGGTATGGGAGATAGCCAGGAGCCACTGCAGTTTAAAGCAGGGTGTAGCCGCACATGGTTCGAAATTTTGTGGCCAGTAGGAGCAGGAGCTGACCGGAACGGGGCTATGTTGCACCAAAAATCAGCCAATCGCTGCCAACATGCTGTCGGCTCCACGCCTGGCAGAACACGACGAGATGGATTGATTGGAGTGCCATGCATCAAGACCAGGAGGGCTGTTCGTATAAGGTTTCGTTTGCCTGAATTTTTCGAGTTTCTCGCTTGATTTGAGAATTTAGAGCCCTCCACGGCGTACCTCGAGCAAGTCATCATATCTCTTCTGCGCCAGCCGCCATATCTCCTGCGGATCCTTCTTGTTCCAACCTTTAATCGTGTACGGACGTCGCGTGCTTCTCCTCGTGGCTACGGAAAGAATTGGTTAGCTATTGTTTTATTGTAGGGGCGGCATATGCGCGAACTCACTGGTGGAGCTGGATGTGCACCGCCACCGCTTCCGCACGCACGGCCATGCTAGTCCAATCAGGAAGCAGGCGAGCGTTACACACACACCAAGCAGCGTCAGAATCGCTTCCAAGGACCAGGGGTCATCGATCGAGGTCGAATACATGAAAGTAAGACTGCGGAATTATCCCTGCGGAAGAATTTGTAGCAACGAAACCACAACAAAGTTGATGAGATGGAGACCGGACTATTTCCACATAACAGTATTTGAATTTGGACCATGCAAATGGGATCCGAACCGCGACGCTGCAAGTACATTATGTTCAAGTCGGCCGGCCCCCAAGATGGCCGTGACGTAGGAGTCTGGCCGACACGTAAATTCCACAGCAGCGCAATGAACAAAGGAGATAAAATACGCTAGAAGTGGAATAATAACTCACAATTTGTGGCTAGGGCTGTGCTTTGCTGATGCAGGACTGGTTGATTGACCAGAGCGTGTGGCTAGATGCTGGAGAGCATGGGACGTTGGAACAACTTGGAAGACAATTGTCCAACTATTAAAAGTTTAAATAGAGTGTGTAGTGCGCTATGCGATAGTTGAGAATTGTGAGGATCAGACGCGGAGGATGCGCAATGAGTAGTGGTATAGACTGAAATGAATTCTGTTTGCTCTTAGTTATATCTGGGTGGTCGTCTCTTGTTGGTTGATCGCTCGCTGACCTAAGGAAAGGCAAACAGTGAAGATTGGAAAACCGGAGAAGGTCGGCCAACTGCGCCAGTTGCGCCGAGGTGTTTGACGACCTTGCGAATCCGCCTCTTATCTTGAAAGCTCCCTGGAGAAAATATGTGGTACTAAAGAGCACGATGCAATGCCTGGGTAGCTTTTTCTAGCCTTTCAATGCTATTGAAGAGTGCTACTAACAATCTCAAAAATATTAGCCCAACGACCAGAACATGTTACATTTTCTTGGATCGCGGGACGTTCAATTCGAAGGCAAGCTGAGAGCAGCAAGACTCGATTCAGAAACTGGGTAATGCTGGCCAGCTTGGCATCGGGCGTCAGATAGCTTTCAAGCGAGTAGTAGAAAACCACGACGCCAATGACGGAAAGGAAAGTGAGGGAATTGGCTATGCGGTGTTGCATTGTTGTTTGCGAGCCTGAGGAGCTCACTACTCTTTTGTGCACGAAAGCCATGCACGCACCATTCTACCTCTCGAAGAGCGACCACAACGCCAAATGTAGAAGAGACAGCACACGCCCAATGTCTATAGTTCTCCCGAAGCTTTTGAGGTTCCGTGTTGATGCAGTATTAGATGAAGGGGCAAGAGACCAAGATATCCGCCCGAGAGGTTGAAGAAAAAGTGTGCCCACGATGTGCCCAGGTCGGCGTGCGCACCCGAAAGCGGTCTATGTTCGGTGCATGGTACAGCGGTCCAGGGCATCGAGCAACTCGGGTCGCTCGGCCAAGGCCTGTCGTGCCTGGGTATAGCTGAACCAATTCCTATTCCGCTTGTGCTGCTCGGGCCACTGGGCTTCCTGCTTCTCGACGGTCGCTTCGAAGAAATGATACGAGGCCTTGGGGGCGTGGGAGGTGAGCTGGTCGGGTCTCCGCTTTTCGGGGATAAGGCCAAGGTCGTAGTTGATCTTGCATATTATGCCCGCCTCCTCCCAGGCCTCGCGCTTGGCGGCATCTTGGGCCGTCGCTTCGTCCGTCTCCCATCCGCCTTTTGGGAGCACCCAGCCGCTGCGTTTTGTGGACTGGATGAGCAGCACGTAGTACTTGTCGGCCGAGAGCGGGACAACGCCGGCGACGAGCCGCTCGCCCTGGGAGCCATATCCTGCCGGGAGATCAGCCGGATGCCAAAAATGGGCAGTGGGAGCGCTGGATGCAGGAGAGAATCGCGGTTTGGCGGGGTAATTGGGGGCGAGAGGGCCTCGAGGGTGGTATACTTACGCTGGTTCACACGGCCGGTGCGTGACTGCATGGGCAGCTGCTGCGTGGCCGCCATCTCGACGTTGGGGGTGGATCAGGGAGGGATCGCGGTGGGGACGGGGATGGGGCGCCGCTGGGGTGCGACTCGCTCACACGACAATAGCAGGAGGCAAGGAGGGGCGTGGTCGCGAGAGCAGAGGCGGGCCAGGCGGTGAAAGGATGCCGAGCAAACAGCGACGGCGGCGGCTTCACAGTGCACGGGGAGCGAGAGACCGCGCAGAGCAGGTGTCAAGAGGGCGGGCGTAGGAGGCAGAAGGGCTGAACACGGCTCAGTCCCGCGGGTGACGGGGCTGAGGATGTTGGAGGAGCCTGCGAGCAGCAAAGAAGTTCGGCATGGTGGATGGATGATTTAGTAGGTCGTTCGGGTCAGGGACTTTTTACGTGGGAAACTAGAGCTTCCCGGAGCGTCACGCCTGTCGCCAAGCCTCGCCCGCAAGAGGCGCATCGTCCGGGCCCCGGGCGCTTCTGCACCAGACGTGCCATTATCATGATTGAGCCCACGATGAACACTGCGCAGCCAGCGACGGCCACATTACTGCTGATTTATCCTGCCGACGCCAGAGCTGGCGGGGCACGCGAGACGAGCGCGCCGCCGGCCTGCAGCCTGTGACGTACCAGCATGCCCACGGCGGATTGCCCACTAGAAAACGAGCAATTGCCCCCGTGTAGAAGCTGATCAGAGTCCCTGGAGCCCTGGAGCCCTGGAGCCCTGCTGCTACAAGACCCGCCGTGTCTTGTGTGCTAGGTAGGTAGGTACCCCGCGACCGCCTTTCTCCGCCAGAGCACCTCCACCTCCACCACTCCCGGCCGCCCTAACCGTCAGCACCCTCAATCATCTGCATCAGTCAAACGCGCACTGCTTGGGACGCGACGGGCGTGGGAAAAGAACACTATTGCCGGTAGTTATTCACTGTCAACATCCCCTTCAGCCCGCCCGTCGCGACTGCTCGACGGTGCCTCGGACCATCACCACCCCCACCAGCTCCCACGCTTATGCTGCCCTCATGCAGTCCAGCGTGACGCCTTGCGGTATGTCCTGCTCCAACCAATTCCCTGGCTTTCGGCTCGTGCCTGTCTGGCTGGATGCAGACTCGTCGACCCTGGCCCTCAACCAGCTGCTTAACGTTAATGCTCGCTTTGCAGGCTACAGTAGTGAGTCCTGCGGATACTGCAAAGACGCATCGAATGGCTGCCGGACGGCCAATTCTCGTACGTGGATATTCTCATAGTCCTCCCCATCCGGCCATGCGTGAATCGTCACGCGTGCCTCGCTGTGTCCATCATGCCGACGAGTGGATGCCTTCCGAATGCATCGGCCATGTCATGTAGCCTTTCGTGCAACACTCTCCAGCCCAAGCGGAAGATTTAGGCAAGACTGACCTGGTCAATCAGGAGCAAGTTATTATTTCACTTCAAAAAGCTTGACAGTTGACGTGTACCAAATTCTGGTAGACCGCGGGTGGAGACGGTACGTGACCCACTCATGCACGGCAATGGGTGACGGACAGCTTGCATCGCAGCACTATGCCCACACCAGCAGCTCACACTGGCTTCTAGATCTGGCACCATCTTCTACAAGCCGGACGTATTACGACACTGCTGTCCGCACTACACGATTCGGTAGGCATGCTCGCCACAGTGATCCTTCAAGGGACTTACCCGAGAATAGTCTTCCCGCAGCCTCCTTCAAACCGTCCAAGGATCAAAGGAAAGCCGTCAACCGCTGGAACGATCATGTGCTAGGCGAGGCTTACACCAAGGAAGCGTCCAGACTTTACCCGGTATCGAAAGAGTCCGTACATGAAACCAAACATCTGGAGCTAGGCTGATCACTGGTAGGGAGAAAGCTCGGCTTAAAAACACGTTCGAACTCTCTCGCGAGATTCACAAGGCCGAATCGCAAAATGTCAAGCGGCCGCCTGAACCCGCGCATAGGTTCGAGGTGACACTCGAACCAGCCGGCTTCACGCTCGAGAAGTATGAATTGTTCAAGAACTACCAACAGAATGTGCACAAGGAAAAGCCACACGAAATCTCGCAGTCAAGCTTCAAGCGCTTTCTGTGCGACTCTCCGCTGAAGCAAACGTCCAGAAAGGTCGATGGCAAGGACCAGTTGCTCGGCTCCTATCACCAATGCTACCGATTGGATGGACGACTGATCGCTATGGGTATACTCGACTTGCTACCGTACTGCGTCAGCGGTGTCTATATGCTGTACCATTCAGATTTCGAGCAGTGGCAGTTTGGTAAGCTGAGTGCGCTGAGAGAGGCGGCACTAGCTCATGAGGGTGGCTACCAATACTACTACATGGGCTACTACATCCACTCATGCGTCAAGATGAAATACAAAGGCGACTACAAGACGCAATATATCCTAGATCCTGAGACGTATGCGTGGGATCCACTGGACGACAAACTGCGCAGTTTACTCGATAAAAAGAGATACGTATCGATGTCCAGGGAGCGAAGGAGGGGCGATGAAGCATCCTCAAGGAAGGACAAGGAAGACGACACGATGAAGGCGCTAGATGATCAAGATGACTTCTCAGACTACCCTCTACCGACAGCCGCTGAAGGCGGTGCGGCGGTCTCCAACGGCATGTCGTTGTTCGACCTCAAGGTCCCAGGTCTCATGACAGCCGAAGAGGTGGAGGAGCAGCTGGATCTGGGCAGCATGCCAATTCGTGTCAGTGGCAGGATGGCGGAAGCTCAGGTAGGTTCATCTGGCCTTTGGTGTCTACGCTTTGGTGTTAACGGTGCACAGGATCTTGTATCATGGGATAGCAGCGACTTGCGAAACCCACGCTCGATCAAGGGCATCATTGGCGAGATGGTTGCTGGTATGGGCCCGGAGGCTGCGTGGCAGATAGTGGTGCAGTTGGGTTGAGTGCAACTAAATGCAAACAGGAGTGCCGCTCCGTGTAGGTGAATATAGAGTGAATGTTACTTTTTAGATAGATGTCGTGGCTACGCTCGTGTGCTCTTTTCTACCTAGTTGATCTCAGTTGAGCCTAGTCTCACGGCCTGCCGAGGCTGCCGCTCCGAATCTCAGCAAAAGTTACACGCACAACACGGATATCGACGCGGCACCAAACCATGTCTGCGTCTTCCCTCACGCTCGTCGTCCGCCCTCGCGGTATGTCTCATGCGCATTCAATCCTTCAATCCTTGGTGCCTTCCAATTGTATGCATACTAACCCCTCCCTCCACAGGCCGCCCGATCAAGAACCTCCCGGAGACCATCACCGTCAGCTCCGATGCTTCCACCTCTCACATCTTCGAGGAGATTGCAAAAGCCTCCAAATTCTCTATTCACCGCTTGAGAGTCACCAAAGGCAGTGATGGATCGTCCATTCACAACGTGCAAGACGTAACCGTCTACGATACCGGTCTAAGGAACAAGAGTGCAGTCGACGTCAAGGACCTAGGTACACTACCCATTCACCTACTACAACGACACAACTAACATATCCCAGGCCCTCAGATTTCGTGGCGCACCGTCTTCATTGTCGAATATCTCGGTCCCCTCCTCATCCACCCACTCATCTACCTCGGCCGCCCGCTTCTCTACGGCACGTCGGCGCCCGCCTCGCCCCTCCAAAAGCTCACCCTCGCACTATGCGTTCTCCACTTCGCGAAACGCGAATTCGAGACCGTCTTCGTGCACCGCTTTTCCTCGGCCACGATGCCCATAATGAACATCTACAAGAACAGCGGCTACTACTGGGTGCTCGCCGGCCTGAACCTAGCCTACTGGAGCTACGGACCCAACAGCCCTGCTGCCAAGCCATCGAATGACCTACTGACATACCTCGGCGTTGTGCTATTTGCTGTGGGTGAGATATGTAACTTTGACACCCATTTGACGTTAAAGAACCTGCGCAGTCCGGGGAGTACCGAGCGTGGCATTCCGCGGGGCCTGGGCTTCAACCTGGTCACTTGCCCCAACTACATGTTTGAGGCGATTGCATGGATTGGCGTCGCGCTTGTGAATCGAAGTTTGAGCACCGTCATCTTCATTATTGTCGCGGTTGGGCAGATGGGCGTTTGGGCGTGGAAGAAGGAGAGGCGGTACCGCAAGGAGTTTGGGGACAAGTATAAGCGGAAGAGGTATGCTATCTTTCCCGGGATCTGGTAAATGGCAAGGTGGGACAGCGCAGGCAGTTCGTGCGGCTGAGCTGCCTTGGCATGGTCAGCAGCGTACATGGGATGATTCGGAACGAGGGATATTGGAGGACGTGATGCTGGTGTGTGTGTACGAGTTGCCTGCTTTGTGGCTGTTGCGAGGCAGACTCGAGGTTCGGAGGACCGCTGCGTTAATCTAAACCCAGTGCCAGGCAAAGCACCATCTTCCTTATTTCGGATTCTAGGGAGAATGCGATGGCATGGACGCCTACAATTTCAACGCACATGACGTTCCTTCCTGCTGAATTCAGGTCCCTCCTAGCTAGCGTAGTGCTGAGACTTTGCGTTCTCATCAATCTTCTTTGCTGCCTACGGTTCAACGGCCTGCCACGCTGCCTAGGTAGGTAGGTACCGTACCTAGCCGAGCTGAAACCCCACTTCCGTCCTTCCTGCAGTCATACCTACCTACCACACCGTACTATACCTTAGACCCTGCATCAATAATAGTAAGAAACACTGTATTGCCGACAAGCACACACACATGTGTGAATGCCAAGTCTAGTTCTGTTCTGTTCCGTTTTTCTTGCCCCGACAGAAAAGTAGGTACCTAACTTGTTAGTGAGGGGCTTGCACGTGCGGCGCGGCGCGGCGGGGTGGTAGGTAGTACGGGCAGTGGTAGAAAGCTTTTTACAGGTGGTATTGTATTGTGTAGTATAGAACTGATACGAAGCTGATGGTGTGCACATGGTAGAAAATGAATGCATGGAGGGTGTGGGTGTGTGCGAATATTGTGTCTATTTTTTTTTGGGGGGGGGGCGGCGGGAGCGGTCTGTCTGTGTGTATGACATGTGTTGGTGGGTTGGAAACTAGGGGTATGTTATTGGTTGGTTTGGGGGGTTTTCAGCTTTTGGGGTTTTTTTTTGGAGGGGGGTTCAGCTGCGTGGGAAGGCTGAATGTTTGGACTGAGGGTGTGGCGGGGCTGGTCTTGTCTTGTCTCGCTATCGGCTACCTATATGCAGGGTGGATGCAGACGGGTACCGGTAACGGGACGCCAATGTTCAGCCGCACCGGTGGGCGGTCTGGCGGGGGAAAAGAATACGTTCGTGGAGAAGGCTTGCTTACCTATGAAGTATAAGACGTAGCCCTTTGGCCATATTGTTGGTTGCGCGAACGATTCGTGTTTTTTTTCTTTTGGTTTCTATTTTTGAGACCTTTGGACAGCTTGCACGTGTGTGAGGTACTTACCTACTCATTGGAGCTACCTAGCTTTTTGCTTTTGGTCGACTTTTTTCCGCGCGCTGGGCTTGGACGCTGGTTTTTGGGCTTGTTGGTGCGAGCTGTACTGTACCTGGGGTCTGCGTTTTTTGGAGGGATTGAGAAATTGCTGGGAAGGTGAAGAGAAGAGAAGAGGTTTGGATCGGGATTGGAAAGCGCTGGTTCTGTGTGTGTGTTTGGGACGATAGGAGGATATTTGGGGAGGTTTTGGTGGAGGTAAGTTTATTGTGCTCCTATGTACTCGATTTTTCGTAGCTGTTCATTTCTTGTCTCGTTTCTTTTTTCAAGTTTACTCCCAAGCACGTCTTTTTGGTAGACGACGGTCTTGAGCAAGTTCCTTCTTTCCATTTTTGCCCAAAAAAATAGCAACCACGTACGATAACGAGTTCCTAACTCGCAAGTCTAGCACCCGCAATCATGACTTCCGACGCAAAAGCTGCGTGGGACGCCAAAGTCGTCGACACTCGCACAGGAAGCGAGCCACCACGGCCAGCCTCCCCTTCCGAGCTCAGCAAACTGCGAAACGCAATCGGTGGCCACTTCAAAGCTGCCGCGTCTCTACTCGAAGCGGCTGCAGCGCCGGTCCCGGACCAGACCGGAGACGGTTCCAAGATTGCGCCCGAAGAGAAGGCCAGCATGTACAAGAAAATCGAAGGTGGGCTGCGAGACATGTCCCACTTGCAGGTTGAGAATATACATAGCCTGCTGGAGATCCAGAAGGAGAAGATGCTAGGCGGATTAACCGACGATAAGACGTACCTCATGGAGGGTCTCATCCGCACTGCTGCTGCGTTGCCCGATGGCTCCAAGACCAGGGAAGCGGTCACCAACAAGTTCATCGAGCAACTCTGGAACGACTTGCAGCACCCGCCTCAGTCGTACCTCGGAGCAAAGTACCAGTACCGATCGGCGGACGGATCGAACAATAGTCTTGTGAATCCGCAGGTGGGTGCAGCGGGAACACCGTATGCCCGAACAGTCAAGCCGTCTGCAATGCAGACACCCGCACGCCCGGACCCTGGAGTCGTATTCGACAGCATCATGACGAGGAAGCATGCAGAGCTACACCCGAACAGGATCTCAAGCATGCTGTTCTATCTGGCTTCCATCATTATTCACGATTGCTTCCGGACGAGCCATGAGGATTACTCCGTCTCCATGACTTCGTCGTATCTGGACCTTTCGCCTCTGTACGGTAGCAACCAAGGCGAGCAGAACATGATGAGGACATTCGCTGATGGCAAGATTAAGCCTGATTGTTTCTCAGAAGCGAGGCTGCTGTTCTTCCCTCCTGGCGTTGGCGCCATGTTGGTCATGTTCAACCGTTTCCACAACTACACCGTCGAGAACCTGGCCGCCATCAACGAACAAGGTCGTTTCACGAAGCCTGCAGCTGAGGCCCCGAAGCCAACTGGCAACGAAGAGGCGGATAAAAAGACCAAGGCAAAGTACGACAAGGCGTGGGAGAAGTATGATAACGATCTCTTCCAGACTGGGCGCCTGATTACTTGCGGCCTTTATGTGAACATCATCCTGATCGACTATGTCCGCACGATTCTGGACCTCAATCGCACCGACAGCAACTGGCAACTGGACCCTCGCGCGGACGTCGAGGGCCTGCCAATGGGCATCGGGAACCAGGTTGCGGC
This sequence comes from Decorospora gaudefroyi, assembly GCA_010015605.1. Lineage (NCBI taxonomy): Eukaryota > Fungi > Ascomycota > Dothideomycetes > Pleosporales > Pleosporaceae > Decorospora > Decorospora gaudefroyi. The sequence continues at coordinate 19,293 of ML975395.1, forward strand.
CGAGTTCAACCTCGTCTATAGATGGCACTCGACTGTTTCTGATCGCGACGAAAAGTGGACTCAGGAGATGTGGGATGGATTGTTCGGCGAGGGCCGTGATCCCAAGACGGTTAACAAGTACGAGTTTCTCGGTCGCCTGAACGAGGTGTACAAGACGACTAGTCCGGACCCGTCGAAGCGAAAATTTGCTGGCCTCAAGCGCGCGGAAGATGGTACGCTGCCTGATCAAGAGCTTGTCGATATTTTGACTTCCAGTATCGAGGATTGCACCAACTCGTTTGGGCCCAACAGAGTTCCAGCTGTCTTCCGTGCTATTGAGGTCCTTGGTATCGAGCAGGCGCGTGCCTGGAACTTGGGATCGCTCAATGAGTTTAGGAAGTACTTCAAGTTGGAGCCGCATAACACATTCGAAGACATCACATCGGACAAATACGCACAAGAGCAGCTCAGACATCTCTACGACCATCCGGACAAGGTGGAGATCTACCCCGGTATCGTCGTGGAAGATGCAAAGAAGCCCATGGCTCCCGGCTCAGGTCTCTGCCCCTCGTACACCGTATCTCGCGCCGTGCTCTCGGATGCCGTAGCATTAGTACGTGGTGACAGGTTCTACACGCACGACTACAATCCACGCACACTGACCAACTGGGGCTACACGCTCGCGGACAGCGATCTCGGCATCGACAACGGCTGTGTCTTCTACAAGCTGTTTCTCCGCGCCTTCCCGAACCACTTCAGCCACAACAGCATATACGCGCACTATCCGCTCACTATCCCATCCGCCATGCAAGTAGCCCTGAAGGACCTCAAGAAAGACCACCTCTACGACTTCAACAAGCCCAAACCCACCAGCCACCCCCACTTTATCACTGAATACAAGCTTGCTACGGAGATCATGAAGGACCAATCTACGTTCAAGGTCGTGTGGGGTAAAGCAATGGAGTACATCATGGGCCCTGCAGCCGCAGACTTTATGCTCGCCGGCGACGGTCCCAAAAACAGCGCCTCACGCTCCCTCGTCTCCAAAGCGCTATACATCTCCTCATGGGACAAGGAAGTACGCAACTACTACACCACGCAAACACGCCACCTCCTCGCCACCAAACACGCCAAGATAGCAGACTTCAACCAAGTCGACATCATCCGCGACATCGGCAACCTAGTCCACGTGCACTTCTGCTCGGAGCTCTTCATGCTTCCGCTGAAAACGGCGGACCGACCGCACGGAATCTTCACCGAATCCGAACTCTACCTCATCATGTCCTCAGTCTTCGCCCTCATCTTCTTCGACGCCGACCCAGCCTCCTCCTTCCCACTGCACATCAAAGCCCGCAAAGCAACGCAAATGCTCGGCAACATCGTAGCGAAAAACGTCAAAACCATAGCAGGCACCGGCTTCCTATCCTCCATCATGCAAACTATCTGGCCCCAGGAATCCGCCCTCCAATCCTACGGCAAACACATGATCACCCGCCTTCTCGCCTCAGGCATGGACCCAGACCACCTCGTCTGGGGCCACATCCTCGGCACAGCCGGCGGCATGGTAAGCAACCAAGGCCAACTCTTCGCCCAAACCCTCGAATTCTACCTCCTCGGCGCAGGGAAACCCCACTGGCCAGCCATCCAAGCCCTAGCCCACGACGACACGGACACCGCATTCGAAAAACTCATGCACTACACCATGGAAGCCGGCCGGCTCAACGGCGAAACAGCAGTCCTCCGCTCCGTCACTAAACCTACCACCCTGACCAACGGAACACTTCTCCACCCCGGCGACACCGTCTTCGTCAACCTAAGGACTGCGGGCCACGACGCCCACGCCTTCCCCAACCCGGACATTGTCGATCTGGAGCGGCCGCTGGATTCGTATATTCACCTAGGCCATGGTCCGCATCAGTGCCTTGGACTACCCATGACGCGGGTCGCGCTCACTAGTATGTTGAAGGTTGTTGCGGGCCTTAAGAATTTGAGACCGGCGCCTGGTCCTCAGGGGAGGGTACATAAGGTTGTTAGGAAGATGGGGGGTGAGGAGCGGTATCCGTATCATGCGTATTTGACGGAGAAGCAGGATTTGTATTTTCCGTTTCCGTGTGGTGAGTTTTCTTTTTTTTCTATCCCCCTGTTTCTCAGTCTTTTTCTTTTCTTGGTTGAGTGTTCGTGGCTTGTGTGCATTTTGGCTGACTTTTGTTTGTGAAATAGCGCTTAAGGTTTGTTGGGATGATTAGGTTTGGTCGTATGATTGTGTCGGGTGTCACGGATGGGTATGAGTATATGTGTAGCACTGGACAGTACGATTCTACGAAGGGACTGTGGAACTTTGGTTTATTACAACATGCTATTTCGTAGGTAGGCTTATTCCCTCCGGCGTATTTGGGCAATCATAGGCAGGCGCTAGGAGACACCTTTAACAGTTCGATAATCGAAGAATCCAAAAAAATCAGACAACGTATCCCATCCAGCTAACCCTCACTAACACTAGACCTGTTCGGCGTAAATCCTTCTTATTCCTTTTCAAGCACAACCAAGTGGATTAGGATACTACATTTACATCGCTAGATAGATCATCTATCCGCGTCTTCGGCTGTACTCTTGTTATATTCACTACAACTATTTTTGTAGTTTTCTATAAAAGGTTGTGGTAAAGGAAATTATAGGCTTGTTTAGCTTAGACTCCTGAGCGAAGGATGCGAGAGTTGGTTATACGAAGTCAACGTGTGAGCTGTGTTTGTTTAAGGTGTTGGAAGGGGTAGATCTTCTCGTCTAACGCCTTTACGCTGCCGTATACCTTAGAATCTCCTCGCAACAAGAATCAAACCGCATACTCCAGAGCCTCATACCCGTCATAAGCTTCTCGGTTCTCAAAAGCTCGTGATCACATCCGAACAGAGACTGCAGAAACGACAAGACACTCTTCCTACCAAGCCCCCCATTCAACTCATTCCGCTCCTTCTTAACAGCCTCCAACATGAAATTTTCACAGACCTTGAGTAGTTTAGCAAAGCGAATCCAAAGTTGCTCTCCAGACTCCAAAAAGTCCTCTACCATTTCTCTGCTCTCTCTCCTTCTAATTAGAGATATAGTCTCCTCCGCGCGTTTGACCTTGCCCGCAAGCTGTATTAGAAGCAACCATAATTCGCCAGCCATCTCAGAGATTGGTGATGCAGGCCTGTAGTGGAATGTAGCCCAATCGTATATCCATTTACCAAGCGAATTAGCGTCGAATACACTGCCAAGCAACATGATGGGCTCTTCGCGTGGGTCCCAGTTCCTGTAGGAGTATCCTGGTGGGATTCCTGCTCTGCGTGCGTCTTCCTCGGTTGCTTTCACGGTCCCACATGGCGTCGGTGGTTTTGTTACTGCGCCGCTACTCCGGGGTTTGGGAAGGAGGTGCTGTTCCTCAGTTGACGTACTCGGCCCGAAAGATTTTGATTTGTGTGTATAGGGCTCGTATATTGGAGGTCCATCGTGATCGCCGTTCAGCGCACCATTTTTGTTGTTCTTGTATGTATCGTTCGGCTCCTTCCTCGGTGGGACGCAATCATGGTCTGAGTCGTCATCGGCCGGTTGCGCTTGTGTTGGCTGATTCGGCGCGGAAGAAAACGAGCTAGGCTTCTCCTTGCCTAATACCTTATTGAAGTCGAAGTCTTTTGGCGTAGCGCACCAGTCCATCACCCCCTCCCGTTCCTGGTGTGCATCAACGGCCTCCTTGTCGTTAGTCTCGCCTTCGTCATCTACTTCCATCTCATCATACTTCGGTCGCTTGGGCGATGTCTCCTGTGCGTCAAGGTCCGCAGCCTCTTCGCATTTCCGCTTCTCTACGTTGCGCGCTGCCTCCTTCTCTTCCTTGTTTAAACGCCTTTTTTTGATCTTAATCCGGACGTGGTTGAAATTAGCCGGATCTTCGTCAGCATCGGATTCGCGCTTGCGTTTGGCTGGTCTTGAGGGTGGAACAGGATGAATGATCGGGCGGACTGATGTTGGTGGGGCGTCGACAAATGAATCTGGTGCTTCTGGTGCATGTGTATGCGTCGTTTCTGCTGACGAGGTTTCGTCTTCTGTTGTAATCTCGCCCGTTCGATCGTATCGATATTCTTGTTTGCATACTGAGCTACATAGACGTTAGTTGTGGTGAGCCTAAAGACGAGGATTGCTATCAGGAAAAGTCTGCCCAAGGAAGAACCCCATATAAACGCGGTTACTAATGCATAAATTGTGGAGAAGAGGGGGATTTAATGTGTTCAACGTACCACTTAATCTTCAGTCCCTGTGGTTGGTTCGACTTTGCCTTGCATGACGGACAAGCATCGTCTTTTGGGCCTTCTGATCCCCCGTCGACGATTGTCTGAAAAATCATATCCATGTCGAACCAGAGACCAGGACGAAAAAAGCTCTCCCATGACATGGATCGGTCCATATCTTTACCTGTTACGCGATTCTCGATAGCGAATTCGTTCTTGAGAATCTTTTTGAGGCCTGGCATGCCGTGGAAACGAACTCGAAGCACAGCAACAAGGGCGTCATACGACGTGATGAAATTCAGCGTTATCGAGCTCTCTCGTCCGACTGCGTCTCTCAGGTAGAATACTCGCTCATGGGTCAACGGAGTTATAAGCGAAGTTGATGCTGGTAGAGCCTGTCGCAGGTCCAAAATCGAGTTATGAACCTTGTCAACGGAAGTGTAGATGACGAGATTCATTGCCAGCGTCTTGAAGAGTAACGCTTTAAGCTCCTGTCCTAGTTGCAGGAACCAGGTCTTTCGTGCTTTCTTGACTGCTTTGATGATGAGACTGCTGCTAGCCGAGATGCGGCTATCGACTTCATCGAGTCGGGAGCGAATTTCTTTCAGCAAATCATCCTGCCGGTCGAAAGCAAGCGTGTAATCTTGCTGCAGGCTTTGTATTCGCGCATCGAGCCTGTCACCCTGAGCTTTTACGGTGTGCCTGACGTAGTCAGTATGATCTCTTGATATTTCTTCACACTGACCTTACATCGTCGCAGCAGCCAGAATCTGGTCAATCGACACCGAGTACGCAACCACTTCCGCCCTGAACCTAGCAACCTCGTCTTTCATTCGCACTTGCCAGAGCAGCTTTCTCGCGCTGCCATTGCATACCTTCTGTAATGCGTTATCATTGGAAGATGTCCCAAGACGCCGTTCGTAGGGTTGAGTCTTCGCTTTGAATTTTTCGAGGGAGTTTCGGCATTGATCAACAGTAGTCTTTGCATTAGCAAAGATTGATATCAGCTCCGGTGTTGTTGCGTGAGTTCTCGATAGGACTGCGACCTCCAGTAACGCCTTTTCCAGGACGGTAAGTTCCCGTACAACTCCCCGATATTGTGCAGTAGAGCCATTGGTTTCGCTCAGCGCATCAGCGCATTCCTTCACTAGGACACAAACCGCGATAATGTCACCCACTGATCCGAACGTGATGGGCATCTTGACAGGCCGTCCCGTCGCTAAACTGTATTTTGAGTGAGGTCACGGTCGTTGAGATGACTGAGAACAAGCTGGAGAGGAAACTAAAAGCTTGTGGCAGTGGCAGTGTTGCTGCAGCTCGGCTCAGCCGCGTTCACCGGCAACTGCGCCTCCACCATTCTTCACAGATAGGTAAGCAACCGAGCTTAAACACCAGCAGTTGATACATAATTCTTCGCGAGATGAGGAACCTGTACATAATTAATGTCGTGGTTTGTCTTGAAGGTATCATCTGAGCTAGGTCGGATCGAAGGCGGCGGTCCTTGGTGAAAGCTATGAAGGTTGGACGTCAGGCTTGGCGCGGAGTACTAGTGGATATTTATGATTGACCAATCAGAGATGCTGCATTTCCGCTCGAGAAACGCAAACAGCAAACACCTCCTCTCCATGCCTGATGCCGTGGTGAAGACACACGTCATAAACCGTACCCCAACTCAGCCATCCTAGCCTTCCAAAATTGCAGTCTTGCGAGATCACACACATCGCCGCCTCCGCTACTCGTCCAAAGATCGCCGGCATGGAACCGTTCTGTCCCATCGCGACACAGTCTCTCAAGCTCGTCTCCTGCGATGCGAAACCACTGCGCCGCGGCAGGTACATGCAGGTCGACGTTCTTTCCAGGTCGTGTAGTAGGAGAGTACTCTAGCGCCATGGCCAAAGTCAGAGGACTCCGTCTAATGGAGCCTGCAAGAGCTGGTATCGCTTGGGCATCGCGACTCTTGGCCAGGAGCGCCACGAAGGTGTTGATATTCTTCCACGCTGCTTTTGCGGTTTCAGGGGTTGCTGGGGAACCGACGTTCCAAAGCGACAACTCAGGGCCTGTACCAATTTGTGGTAAGAAAGGAGAAAAGCAAAAAGCCGTACCGGACTGTTATTACCCACCTTGAAAGCTCTCGGTCAGGTTCCAGGAAAATTCTGGCAACTCACTCCAGAGTTTGCCCCCTCCGGTAACGATCGGTTGACCTGGTTCGATATGCTCTATTCCTCTCCTCCCTCTACTGTCTTCGTTTCAGGACCCTCGTTGATGGCGTCGGGAAGGCTCGCTAACTCCACGAGGAGATCCACCAGCGCTTGTAACTCTTTTTCGTCTGCGAAATCCTCTGCTGCTTTTAGGCACATTCCTATTGTATTACTCCACGGAGTGTTGACGTCCTTTTGCGACATGATGAGAGACGCTGTTTTGGTGGCAGCATCTTTCGGCGAGAGTGTGCTTGCAAGCAAGCCTTCAAGGACATTGATGAGTTGCGATTGGACGGAATTATTCGAAAGCGATCGTATGCCGTCGCCGCTCTCTTGCCCGTAGAGAGAAGACAGCCATCCCTCACGCTGAGTTTGTGCCCATGCGCTAGCCATATTTAGTTCTAGTCGCAGTCGTTCTCCCCGATTCTGCGAATTTCAGAGTCTGGCTCTCCTGCCGATAAGAGTGGGCTAAAGGATCTTGGGGCTTGTTTTGTTCTGAGTATGTGTTGGCAGCATCGAAGTTTTCCTAGCCCAGCCGCAATAATCTGGGGCGGAAACGTCTGCACTCTGCCGTGATTTCCGTTGCGTCACCTAGCTACCACCGAGTTCTACTATGCCGCGGCCCTGGATTCCTTTTATGACGTCAATTTCTGGAATCTCACTTCGAAGGATCGTTCAGGCAACCAGCGCGGGGCTGTCTGCCTAACTCGCGCTTTATCAATATTGGGCAAGTGCGGACGATGATCACGGGTAAGCCAACGACAACGTTACATACCCGAACGTGACTTGCCTAAGAAGGTAGTATCTTTCTTACTGTGACATACCTTTCCAACGCGAAGCAATTTATCTGTATCCATACATACACACTCGTTAGCATCCGATCATCGACAACACACGGGTAACCGGCTGTACAGCTCAACGTTGGTACCACAGCCCACAGGTATCTTCAGTATTCAATTCACCTTTGATTTATAGCATAACAGAGGTTTGTCATGTTTCCAAGAGTAGATACATTCACTGGCCTTGACACCGTAGAATCACCCACGACATAAAATATCGACTACCTACTCGACGGCGCAGGACGAAGTACATGGAACGACACCGTCTAATGCCGATGACACCATACTCACCACGAAAACCCACCAGATGGGCAAAACTTCTCCACCAAAACCCCCAGTAACAAACAGCAGTTAGCCAACAAACCCACCAGCAAATAACATCCTCGCATCACGCAAAATACATACGGGCGGGTGAACTAACACATATACACCGGGTCCGCAATCCTTGCGCACATACATACATCCAACCGTCCCGATCCTACCGTACTCCCCCATCAAATCCTTCCACGGAAAACACGGCGAGAGAAAAGAAATTGTCATGTCTGAGAAACCCATGCATGCAACATACGTGCGTGACGTCGATTAGGCCTACCACTGCAGGCCCGGCCAAAGAAAAACAGGAGTACGGTAGGATCGAGACGGTATATAAGTTCCGTCCGTACACTGGTCTTTCAATTCTACCCTTCAAACTCCAACCTACCCATCTCCCACACTACAACATCTTCCTCACATCCCAAAAACACACCCACACCGCAACAATGAGACTCGCATCCACCCTCCTAGCCTTCGCCTCCGCCCTAGTCCTCACCAGCGCTGCACCCTCAACCCCCCGAGACACGGTACGCATCTCCCCCCCCCCCCCCCCCCCCCCCCCCCCCCCCCCCCCCCCCCCCCCCCCCCCCCCCATCCCAACCCAACCCAACTAACAACCCCACGTAGGCCGACGTCCTAACCACGCGCCAAGACGGCAACTCGTGCATTCTGCGTTCGTGTGAGCAAAATATCGACTGCTGGGGGTGGCGCTGCGGAAATTGTGAGTGGGGCACTTGTACGTGTCCGCCTGAGGTGAGTTTTTGGGATTCCTTTCTTGTGTTTTTTTGGTTTGGTTTTGGTTTTGGTTTTGGTTGTTGGTGGGGCGCGAGATTGAGGGGCTGACGTGTGTGTAGGCAAACGATAAGGATGGGTGTTAGGTGGTAGGTGGTTGGAGGGAGTTGGGGAATGAATGGAGTGGGTTGGATTGGAAACGGGTGGGGGGAAGATCTTTTAAATGTGGATATCTTATGAAATTATACATGTTGTCAACGACGTTATTCGGTCTTCGATGTTTGTATTTCCCATGTTTCGACGATGTTGTTTGTTTTGGAAAAATTGTTTCTGTTCATCGTTGCTATCGATTGGCTGTTACAAGATTAAATCCAACAAACACGACTCCGCTCTTGATATCTTCTTACATCATTTCTCTCCCAGAAAAGCGCTACGCTCTCCACCATGAACCACTACCCACTCTATTCCCCTATCTCATCTCTATCCATCTCGCCCATCCCATCTATAATCCTCACCCCCAAACAACCCCTACCGTCTCCCAATCCACCAAAACGCGCCCTCAGCCTTCTTCGCAGCAACACTACTCAACTCGACCTCGACCTGAAACGTAGTCTCGTCGAATTTCCCAACGTTTCCCGCTTGGCCGGCACCCCAGGGGACACGCTTGGGCCGGGGCAGAGGAGGAGGCGATGCCAGGTTCTGTTTGGACGAGGATGTAGAGGGAGAGGGCGGGCTTGATTGGCGTTGCGATGTTGAGATCCGCCGAGGTAAGCGGAGGGGGAGCTGGATGGGAGCCCCGTTGTTGCAGATGGGGATCAAAGGGGTTGGGAAAGTGGTGGATGCTTTGGGTTTCGTGGATTTGCGGGATGGGGTGGCGGATGGGCAGTTCGAGGAGGATTTTGAGGCGCGAGTGGACTGTGATGTCGAGGTGCGGGTTGATGGTGTAGGTGCTTGTGCACTCAGAGACGGACTGCTGGTTCGTGGCGTCGAAGGACGAGATGCTGCCTCCTCACTGGACGCCCGGTTTGGTGTCTGTGGCCTGGCGATGGTTGAGGTTGATCGAGTGGGGTTCATGGTCGATTCGGATGGTTTAGTTGAATGTGTGGGTTGAAGTTGAGGTTGTATGTAGAGAATGAGGGTAGACAGTTGGTTGCTGGCTGTTGCTGATTTATTGCTTGCTGCTCGCTGCTTGCTTGTAGTGAACTATTTCTGGGCCTGCCCGAGACTTTCAAGCACTCCAAAGTCCCCGCAGGTGCTTGCTTGGGTGGTGACTGGACTTCGTTTAGAAGACCACCCGCGTTCGCACCCGTGCAACCTAGTTACCCAGGGGACTTTGCGGTGAAACTGCAAGTTTGCGTCCGCTGGCCGGGTGATCATGGTCAGAGATTTTGGGCGCATTCGACTTAAGCGACTTGGGTTTGTGTGAATTGACAATAACGAAGATAGTGGAGGAAGGATAATAGCGCTCTGACGGCGGGAGGTGCAGGATGCACAATGTGCGAAGTTTTTGGTTCGAGGAAGATGTTAACCGGGTGATATATCGTAAGTGCACAACGGTGAACCACAAACTCTCGGAGAAGATTAGACGCAATCGACTGGCCGCAAATCCTACAGCGCCCATTCAAAAAAATGCACCATCGCTATGCCAAAGTCCGGTAGCTATGCAATCCTATGCAATCGCTATATAGTAACGCGTATGTTCATGTACACCGTCTAGTTTCATGCCGGAAACTATTCAATTCCGAACTCCAAAATAATCCCAACTTTTGCGTTCGGTCACCGCTGCATATACATGCCAGTAGTAACCATGAATCTTCCGTAGCGCTCGTTCGCGCGCCACAGATACTTGAGGAAAACGATCGCCTTAAAGTAAATCTTCAAGATGCGCCGTCGGCGAGCCCGATCGGCTTCCAGAATCCGGTGGAGTGCTTTTGAGACAGCAAAGGGCGATGTGACTCTTCGGGAAGGCGACTGGATGATTGCAGGCCATGAAGTTGCTCGGGTAAGTGTTGGTGGACTCATGCTTGAAGGTTCAGGAAGAAAAGCGTCCGGCGTCTCCGGTGCGTCGTTGAGTGAGGCAGAGCCAAACTTAGTCTCGAGCGAGTCGTCTTCAAAGACCTCAGGGATACTTCCAAGCGTCGGGGCGAAGATCGATGGGCGCGGGGTGCCGAATTGATGAGACATGTTGGAAGTGATATTTGATTGTGGTGATTGTGGTAGGTGCTTTTCTCCCCTCGGCGGGAAGGGTCGAGCAAGCTGCTGCGACGAGATGTTTTCTGGTGGGCGAGGTGAGAGTGGAACGGACGCAGGGTGGGTTGGCCAGAGCGTGATGCTAGAAATCAAGCCCGTTTGCTTGCCTGACCCATTGCCGAGGAGAGAGTCGCATCGCGGCGGAGACAATAGCAGCATGTCGAGGCGTGGTCAGATTTGAGTGATGAGGCCTGAGGCTGAGATTTTGCAGTGAACGAGAGAAAAACGAATGAAAGTAGAAAACGCCGGCACGGTGTAACAAGACTGGGTTCAGGCAAAAATTAGTCGCGTATATAAACAGACCCCGCGTTGTGGGCGCGATTGGCACTAAGCCTAGGCCCTGGGGCCCATGTCTTTAGCATACTGGTGACGGTGATCGTATGGACACGTGTGGGCAAACGTGTTTGTCTCAAGACAAGACCACCTGGCAAACTGCTTTGTCACACAAGATTGAAACAAGCCGATGCTCCATGAGACCAACAGTAGATACTACTACGTGAGTTCGAGCAGCGCAGAAGAGTGCAAGTTACCTATCCCGCGGCAGGACTTGTGCGATTGTGAAGATGGCATGACGTCGGAATGGAAAAAGATTTGAATCGAGAGATCGAGAACTTCCACACAACGGTCAACCGGGACGGAAGGCGCCAAGAGCACTAGCGAACGGTCCAATAGCATGACAGACGCCCCTTCCGTCCCCTGGCGTCACCCCATGAACCCACGGCGAGAACCACATGGCTCCGCATGATACGCCGTTCGAGAACAGAGATACACAGTAGGTGGCCGAATGCAGCGCGTCGCAGGTCGGACGCGCGTATCTTGTGTGTGTGCATGACCAGACCAGATAGCACGAGCTTTGCCGTTCAGCTTACTTTACATGTGCTCCTCGGACCTTCACCCTCAAGGGCTCTTGGCTGGTCCTTCACCAATCGCCATAGCCCCCAACTTTCAGCTGGCTAGAGACGCATGAGCAACTTGGGCGATGAGTGGGCAATTATCGTGCCAGTGCTGTGCTGTACCTGCAACAGGTACCGACCCTTGCCAGTTGCACCAACCACCCGGAATGCGGAGTAGATAGCTGCGCAACACCATAGCTCCTTCTCCCACTGCCAGTCGCGCCTTCTTCTACTGCTGGTCGCACCTTCCCCTACTGCTGGTCGCGCCTTCCGTGCTCTTTCTCTGCGACTAACTACCTTTCTCCCTGGAGCTCCCTTCTCTGACTGATTATTGCAACGACGGCTCGCTCAAAACAGGCCAAGTCAGGATGACGTACACCAGGAAACAGGTCGTCACTTGCTTTAGCGTGCTGGTAAGGAGGGTGCGACTCCAGCTCTGATCCGCGTACTAACCGGACTTAGTATATCATCATCGCGACCGCTCTCGCAGGGTATCTACACCTCATCATGTACACGAGACCGGGACTAGCCTTGCGCTAACATGCCCAGATACGCTGCCTCCCGCGCGAACGCCCGCTCCGTGCCCATCTCCGACACCCTCACAGGTTTCGTCACCGCGCTCCCCATAGTCTCCGGCTTGTTGCTCGAGTGTGGCTACGATTTTACGCGTCGTCAGGAACGTCGCAAGCACCTAGGCCGGGGCGAAATCCAGCGCCCGCCGCTCGTCATTATCGCCAACACCCTCATCTTCATCTACTCGACCGTCGTCATCACCCTCGTAGGCACACATGCCGCGCCCCCATCTGGACTCGACTGCGGGCTGCACCAGCGCTGGCAGACGCTGTTCAAGCACAAGGATGTAGATGCGATCAAATCGATCCAGGATGCCTTCAAGTGCTGTGGCTTTGCGAATCCGCGCGATATGGCCTGGCCATTTCCGGACAAGACGCATAGTGCTCGCGCATGTGAAGAAGCGAACGGCTATCATACTGGATGCCTTGGTCCATGGAAGGCTGAAGAGCAGCATATCGCGGCCTTGCTCATGGTCGTTGTCGGCATGGTCTTCGTCTGGCAGGTAAGCATAATCCGACGCTCGAGGAGTCTCGCATCCACTGAAGCGAGACGTGCTAATGTGTCCCCATAGTTCGCCATCATCGCTATACCCACCCAGAGGGAGTCGTGGCTGCACCGCGTCGCCCCAGATCGCATCTCGCGCATGATTGCTGACGAGAGACACGGCAACACGGAGCCGCGAGCCGCCATTGAATACAACCGGTATTCCGACCGCGTTCACGAGGAGAATGAGGACGAAGACCAAACTAACTCGCAGCATGCAATTGAGGAAGGAAACCGTCGCCTCAACAATGTTTTGCCAGGGCCGGTGGGAGTGGATCGACAACCAAGCGTCGAAAACGAGTGGGCGAGGAATTGAAAATAGGCAGTATCGTCTCGGATACAGCCAATTCCATGTCTACAGTTTGTGGAGGCTGAGGAGGTCACATTTCGGGCGTCACGGCAAATCTACAAAGAACAAGTTTACGTGGAAACAATGTCCAGTTCTACGACTACTTCACAAAATGAATGGCGAGAACACGACGGTCACGCTCTCGAAGCGTGTTACCAAATCACCTGCCAGCTTCCTCGTATATGTCGTACTTGTGAGGAGAGCCGACCATGGCCACTCAATCTCCACCATGTCCGGCCAAGGCAACATTGTATAGGTAGCAAACTGGGGTAGTACACAACTGAGAACAGTTCTTACACCATACGGCCTGACACGATGTTGGAGCATGCCATGCTTTCTATATGCACAACCCAACAAGAATAGGGCCACATAGTTAACCTAATTTTATATATAATATAAGATCCAACATTTTCTACCTACCACACACACCCACACACCACCTGAGACATACACTTGAAAACACCACCACTACCACCACCCACCTACCTCATCCAACCCCCAAAATTCACCACCTTCCTCCCCAAATCTCACCTCTCACCCTAGCCCGCCGAAGACGCTAAAACCAAGCAACACGATCAAAAGATAAACCGCTACAACCACAGTCAAGCCTGTGATTAAGATAGGGAAGATAGTTGCTAGCGAGGGGGTTAGAGAGCAAACAGAGGTTACTTTTTTGGTATCTAGATGGCGCACGTTTGTGTTTGTAATGTTGTTTCGCTACAATACACATACCCATACCCATACCCACACACAAGCGACTGATTCCTTACCACGAGTCCAAACATTATCACGAAAGTAACCAAACCAAACACACTCCGCCAACCAGAAAAAGAGTAAAAGAAAACAAAAAGTACCACACTATGCACTGACCAAAAAAAGATTCACAAAACCCTCACTCTCACAGACATTTGTCCCCTGACCAACACTAGCCATGATCCGATTTGTTGTCTTGTAGGAATGAAAATCTCGCGCAACAAAAGAAAGATGTTCACTTTCTTCTTACCATAAACTAATCAGCATGACGCACAGTGTATTATTCGTTCATCCCTAACAGATCACAACCTACCAAGCCATGTCCACGATGGAACTGGTACATACGAGCCGGCACTCATGTGATCGATCTGCGACTTGTCATATCCCGTCACCGGGTGCTCGACCTTCTTACTCAACGTTCGCAGGGGACACGGTTATTGCATGTGTCCCATGGGGCCAGACATGAAAATGGACAGTGTCAAGCACACCAGTCCAGGAAGATGTGAGCCGTGAAGCCATTCCATTCATTCCGTTTTCCGTAGTTTAATCGGAAGAGAGATTCAGAGAGTAAAGTTCAAACACCGAGTCATCCCGAAAAACCTGCCATAACCCAGACTATGCACGCCCATCCAGATCCGCCTTAACGAGTCCTTGCCTGCACCTTTGGTGCGGCACCCTTGGCACCCTGCTTGCTGACCTTGGCGGCCTGGCCTCGTGCGCCGGCGGCCGCGCTCTTTGCCTTCTCGGCCTTCTTGATCGACTCGGCAGCTGCCTTCTTCTCCTTGCCCTCCTTGACGGCGGCGCTACGGGCTGCGGCACGGGCCTCGGGACGTTGGCTGCGGCGCTCCTTGATGACGTCGAGTGAGGCACCGACGATGGCACGTTGGTGCTTGACTGTGCGGCGGGTACGCTTCTTGGCGACTTCCTGTTGGGGTGGAGGTGGTCAGCCAGGCTCATAGTAAAGATATGTATGCGGATAGATTAAGGCCAGCGCTGTCGCGGAGGATGCGCTCATACACAGCGCCGTGTAGCATCCGCAGTGTAGACTGATGTCATAACTGGCCTCCTCTCTCGCCATCTCCCCAGCAGTGTGTATGTGCAATTGCGGTGACTAACCTCAGAGATACCCTTCTTGTGCGCCCTTCGGTAGAGCGTGGTCCAGTGGATCTTGCGAGGGTTCTTGCGCTGGAGGAAAAGGGACTCGGTCTTGCCGTTCTGGAAGCGGAAGATCTTGCTGTCGCCACGGATGTAGAGCTTGCCCTATATACACTATCAGCCATTGCCCCCGATGATAGTATTCCACCATCTTCCGCCAGGTGTTTGCTTTGTTGCATCGTCGTAGCGCGCATTCGACATCTGGCGGGGACGTGGCATGGCGGAGAGACGGCGGAACGCACCTTGCCCGGGTAGATCTTTTGACCGCTGAAGGAGTCGTCGTAGGTACGCATGTTGGCGGCGTTGGCGTGATACCTGTGTGGTTAGTTGTGGGGTTGTCGTCGGTCGCGAATTGTGTGCAATATTGAAGTTGCGAGCTGTGGGCGAGCGAGACCGCTAGTCCCGAAATAGCTAACGCCTTGGCGCACGCCACTGTGGCTGGTAAGCCTCACCCCCTGTGACGACAGACACTAAGAATGAGCGCCTCAGGCAAGTTGTCACCGAACTTCCTACATTTTATAACTCGAGTGAAATTCGTCGAAAAGCATTTCAAAGTAAGTATCTCAGAACGACCACACACTTGTGAAATTCTACACTTGCGTACAAACAAATCCCGCGGCCGCTCCTGCTAGTGCATCGAACCTCCAGCAGTCCTTCTGCAAACTACGCGCCCAAATCATACCCCTTGCTCTCAACAAGCTCAAAGTCATTCTGTTCATCTTTACAGATCTCCCATCACTCCGTCCCAGTCGATGCCGCTGAGCCCATCACAGCTGTCTATTAGACGCATCACCTCGTCGAACAGCGCTTCTTGGTGCTCTCCCTCACTGTCCGTATGAACAGCCGACGCCGTATTGTGTTCGGCTTCGAGCTTTGCCTCCGCCTCGACAAACTCCCAATCTTCCAATAGTTGCTCCGCTGAGTCTTCGGTGGGTCGCTGGTCTGTGGATAGGCTCAGCACGATGTTCTGCGCCACGTCGCTCAGTCGGCGCCATTTGGTTTTCCTCGTGTCTTGTCCTAGAGGCTGTTGACGCTCGTTATGTGTCCAGTGTTCGGGTAGCCTCAGCTTCTGTAGTTCTTTCAGTGATCTGAAGAACCGACACCAGTTCCGATAGAGCGTCTCCATCGTCCACGTCAAGCCGGCGAACAAGTGCGACACCAGTACCAGCACGTTCGTAACGACCGACCAAAGCGTCCGACACAAGGCTCTAGGAATCCCCCAAGTCGAAGCGACCATGCGAACGAAAAAGCCAGTGACAGCGCGCGTCACACGTTCAACATTCCCAAAAAACTCGTCACCGAAAACTTGTGAATCAGGGCGTACGTCGTCTTGTCCCAAGTTAGCTGCGTTCGAACAAAGACAATAATCATCTTCCGTACTCACCAAACACAATATTGAGCCCCACGAAGCCCACCATAGCCAACGTGTGTCCTTCGGAGCCATCAAGACCATAGGTATTCAGTAGCGTGGCGACTCCAGCAACAAAATTCTTGTTGAGACAGCGACCCGCAAGAATTGTCGAAATCAACGCCCAAAATGCTGTGGTTAGACCGAGATCGAGCTGCATTACCAGGGGGCCGACGAGTGCGACGATCGCTGCAGACACCGTGTATTTGATCGCTTTGAATGGTTTGCCACGGAGCCAGTTGAGGGGACTCGCACGTGTCGTGTTGTCGTTCTTTCTCTCGGCGTTGCGTTTCGTAGGTGTTGTTCGTTGTGACATCGTGATGGTGTTGCTAGTGTTTTGTATGTAGCGTCTTGGAGTGAGGGTTTCTAGTGGTGAAATGATGGTTGAAGGTGCGAGATAGGAGAGTTGAATAGTGTGTGTCTGCTATTGTCTGAGAAGTGGGTCCCTTGTAGTCTCATGGTGTGCTAAGCGGAATGGTGAAAGTGAATGAGAACTCGAGGAAGGAGACGAGACGAGGAGTCTATTTTCACTGCCGCTATCCGAGCTTGATCCGGATGTCGAGGAACATTGCTCTTCTTTCTCGCGATGGGAGAGGATGGGGAATGGCACGCTTTGTCTGCCTACGTGATTTGACGCATTCATGCCGTTCTGTGGCCGATGCGTGGTTTGTGTCTGGCTGTTGAAGATGGCGATGATTATAGAGTTATCTTTTGCAAATTGGGACAGCATGTGAGTGTGGTACCTAAGAGTGGCCTGACCGCCAGACGTTGCCAGTTAGCGTCGTGCTACCAAAACCCATAGATTGGCGGTCTGCCGCACACCACGTGCTCCTCCAAACCAAACTCTTCACCAACCGCCTTCAGTACAACATACAAGTGTACATTCAGCTATAGTCACACCTCAGTACTAGTACTTATAGCCATAAGTACCTTTCCGAATACCATCGTCGTTGAACATACCATGGCACAGCATTCGCCGTGTAGCAACGAGTATCAAGAAGTAATAGCGCGAGTGTGTCCACCGGAGCAAGTGGTGTTTTAAAAATTGAGTTTGTTCATAAAGTAACGTTATCGTGATTATACTAAATCATTCAAGACATTAAACAGAACCAGAGGCCAGCCAATCCGAAGCTAGCTCAACGCCAAACGTGCTCCAAACAGAGAGGGTATAAAACCGCAACCAGACAAACCCCCCCAAAAAAAAGGAAATACCAGAGAACCAATAACCGTCGTGGCAAGCTCACCACCGGGGGTATCCATCCATCCATGACCCCGCTGCCGTCCACGTCCCCCACCCATTATCCCGCCATAGCAGCAGCAACAAGCACATCAATCCCACTAGAATGACTTGCCGCATTCCCCTTGCCACTCCCACCCTGCCACCGATCCACAATGACCCCCCCATCAACCCTAGGCTGACTCTTCGCCGCATTCGCATTGCGGGTCAAAAACTCGCGAAAAGAAACCTGCGGCTCATTCCGATTCAGCGTACTCAACCCCCTTACAAACGCACCCTTGAACTGCGACGCCGTCGTATCCAAACTCAGACTCTCAACCGGCTCCGTCAAGATGCCACTCGGATCGACGAGGCGCAGCAGCACTGCATTCGCGATACCGTAGGCCCAGGCCACGAACCCGCCGTCGGATTTGGCGCGCGCCATTTCCGAGAGGCCGGCTAGCACAACGCCTTGGTTGTAAGTGAAGGTTGTCTTGCCGTTGTTTTGGCAGGTATCTGGATCGATGCCGTCGTTAATTAGGTTGTCGGCGTTGATGACGCCAGAGGTTTTGAACCAGTCCCATTCTGCTTGCGCCCACGTTAGGTATTCTTCTTTTTCGGGGCCGCTGACGCGGTTGGCGAGGTGGGCGCCGACGGAGAGGAAGAGTTCGTTGGAGATGGCGGCGATGTATTCCCGGTTTTTGGACCACCAGATTCCGCCGCCGCAGGGCGTGCTCCACCCGCCTTGCATGTCTTCGAAGAGATCTTTGGCCGAATTCAGGTATTTGATGTCTCCTGTGAGGTCGTAGGAGGCAATCCAGGCCATGGCCCACCACCCTTCGTCGTCATAGTAGTCATTTTTCCAGTTGTCGTAGCCGAGTTGGTTGGGCGATTTGTTGTATGTGTTGGAAATAATGTTGATGGCTGTGTCTTTGAAGTCTGGATCTTGGAGACCAAAACGAGCAATGGTTTCGATCATGTTGGCGGACTGCCACCAAAGATTGTCCCTGGTGTGTGTTAAAGATTTGGTGGATGAGGAGATGTTGGAAGTTGGAACTATCTTACCATAGACCGGTGTCGAAGTTGTACCATTTGTTTTGTAATGTGCGGACAGCCTCAAGGGCGTCGTCTGTAAAGTCGGCAAAGGCATGTGATGAATAGAGGAGGGGTATTAATAGTGCTGCGAGGTACTTCATGGTGAATTACTGGGAAGGTGTGACTGAGAGAGTATTTCGATTTGTTAGAAGTGCTCTTGTACTCTATTTGTCTTGACGACTGTCTGATAACGAGATGAGAAGGGGTATTCCGTGTTTTATGTTTCCAACAGAAAGCAGTGACCGCAGCAGAGAACGCACTGCAGCCTGAGATACACGGTAGATATGCTGAAGAAACAAGTTGGACATTGGCGTCAGCCCGATCCTGGCGCGGGCAGTGCAGACAGTGCCCAGAAGTTTCAACAAAGTACTCTATACAAGCAAACCTGCTTGAAGCTAATCAAGTTACCTATCGCGACCCTTTTCCGCATAGACCTATCCCGGCTCTTCCTTACCGATTATTGTTAGAAGCAGTGGCACAGCAAGCAAGGCGGCCTTAAACCTGGGGGATGATGCAAGTGGTGGCCTTGGGCGAGTCAATTGCAATCATAGGCAGCCTGTTCATACGTCGAGATATGAGGTTTGCCACGTTCAGCGGTAAGTAAGATGAGCGTTGTCGGAGCCTTATCGACGTGGACCCTATCGCATGCGATGAAGCGACTCCTGTCTAGGAAATGCCCTAGGGCGGACAGGATCTGAAACACAGGGGATCGACGTCGACCAAAACCCCATTGGTGCGGGAAATAGGGATTGTTCGGCACTGATTGGATATGTATCTGAGGATATTGCAGATTTGGCTAGTGTCGTGGTGGCGGAGGAACCCGCTCGTGGCTTGCGAGGAACATGCTTGACTTCACAGCCTCTGAAAGGATGACAACAGCGAGTAACTAGCAAGCCTTGCGCGACGACACCATGTGACGGGAAAGAACTCCAAGAAGTAGTGACTTTCTAGTAGTTTTTGAGCGTTGCCTCGGGCACACAGTACTCGACCATGCGCAACTGACAGCAATTGAAGTTGTTTCTCTCATCTCAATGGACAGGCTCTGCCTGTTTGTTAGCAAATGAAGGTGACTGCGCCCAGGACACTGAGACAAACAACAATGAAGAAGATTAGAGAGGCTCGGTGCTCATGCGAGGCCGAATGCGCGACCACGAATAGATCAATCCTTCGCGTTGTTGTTGTTGGTAGACTCAGCCCCTAGACTCGAGATTGCAGTGTTGGACTGTTGGACGCCAAGTCAACGAAGCAAACACTGGGCGACAGCAAGCCCGCTCATTGCACGTGTTTCGTTTGTAACGTTGCTAAAATAAGAAAAAGAACGTGAACCATTTTTTCCTGTCGCCAAAACGTGGGTCACTGGGATTGTTGAAACCAACGGATGGTGGACGACTGGATGTGACAGCTGCGCAACTTGCAGCTTACTTTTTGCCGCGGCTAAGCGATCAACGACGAAACGCGCTTCGCGTGTGAGAAACATCGACGATGCAGTTGGGGCGCGTGAAGCCGTGGTGTATGTGGCGTTGACCGAGGCAGGTTTTCAAGATGCTGTTCGTGCTCGTGCTTTCCTGCCACGTTAAGGCTGATGCGCCAGTTCTGAGTTCCTGCCACAAACGCGATGATGACGTTGGTCACGTGCTGCGCGACTTCTTCGTGCCTTGCGGCTACGTCAGCGGGGTGTTTTGCTCCACTAACGCTTCGAACCAGAACAGGTCGAGTAGAACGTCTCTGCAAACAGCGACCTGTACGCCTTTGGCCTATGTCTGAAGACGTAATTTTCGTCTGATAGTATGCTGAAGATATCCAAGCTCTTGCAACAAGTCACTGCCGTCCACCCGTCGAAGCACTGAAGCAGTTGCGAAGACATATCGGCGGACACATCTATCCCACTCATCTAACGCATCCCACCATAGCGGGGCAAGTACCTAATCTTGGTCCTCCCGCGGAAACAAAGATCTGGAACATGTACCCACACTTAGCCGTGGGCAGATGACGCCTACGCCATGGAAAACGCGCAGATTGCCATCATTGCCATCAATCAAACACTGCGAAAGTGTTGATCTACCAATCGCGGCGACGTGGTGGCGCCTGCAAACTGGTGTGCATCCCAGTCAGAAGGCCATGCCGACCATCGCAACCAGACATGTGAAGGCGGCAAGTATTAGGGTCCCATTTGTACCCGCATACTACGTAGATCGCGCTCTCCCACTACTAACTGGTGCTGACTTGCACCTGCCCAACCGCTACGACCACTGTCCGCGACAGATGACGTACGCCTGTCGTAGCACGTCAGTGAGCTTCTGAACAAGGTATATAACACCGCTTCTGCTACCTCTCCCTTTGAACCTTCAACCCACATCCAACTCTCAATCTTCACGCACTCCAACTACTTCCAAACCAAAACCTTTCAACCACACCACCAACAATCAACATGTCTGACTCCATGCGCAAAGGACTCGGCGAGCAGGCCTCCGAGAAGGGTAAGCCCACCACTGCCCTAGCCTTAACTCTCCAACACAACTAACAACCTGCCAGTGACACCCGACTCGCAGAAGTCCACCTCCCAGAAGGCCAGCGAGAACGTCACGGGAGCCGGTGACCGCATTGCCGGAGCCGTCCAGCCTGGTACGTCAAGCTTCCGCACTAGTCCCTCACACTCTGGCGAGCCTTACTAACACTGTACAACCAGAGGGCCAGAAGTCCACCGGACAGAAGATGGGCGACACTACCCGCTCGGGCGGTGACGACGCGTCCAACCAGGGCCAGAGCATGATGGGCTCTGCGCAGGAGACGCTTAGCAACGCGGGCCAGAGCATCTCCGACACCCTCTCCGGTGCCACTGGCCAGAACAAGAAGTAAAGCGCTTCTTGCCGCTCCTTGATGAAATGCGACAGACCTGGACCTTGAGCATGGATGATATCGCAGGATGGGTGGAACATGCCTTGGCTAGCTAGCCTTACCTTTATATACCCTTTCACCTCATGAATGAAGTAATAGTACCCATTTGCTTGTGTCTTTGTTGTGCTGTTTGGTGACGGTTTCCTTGCTGTGCGCGCACCCTCTCCTTCGTCCACTCCTTACTCGTTGCGGGATTGTTCGTAATGCTACATGCCTGAAGAGTGAACTTGGGAATTTTTACAAGTGGCGATCTGCAGTAGTATTGAGATTGTCAATGGCCAGAGTCTTCCAGCATCTACAAATCCTCATCCTCCACCTCCTCCATCTGCACATGTTTCAGCTTATTCTCCGCAATCCCCGCCTCAGAAGATATGCCCTCCATCTGGCCCTTGGCCTCAGCAGCCATCATACCAAACTCAGCCTCCTGCACCGCAGCCTCAGCGGCCTGCTCGGCAAGCTCACCAGCCGACAGACTCTGCAACTTGAGGAAAGCCTCCAACTCCTCGTCATCTTCCACCTTGTCACTTTCTTTAGCATCCGCGCCCGTCTCCTTGTCCGTCTCCTTCTTCTCCCGCATATACCCTTCCTCCCTCAACTGATCAAACTCCTCCGGTTCCAGCAATCGTCCTTGACCTTTCGCTAGCTTCATCTTCTGCGCTACAGCCGCGGGCATGAATTTGGTCGCCTCCTTGCGCAGATCACGGACTTGGGGCGCGGCTTCGTAGACGAGCGTGGGTTTCTTGGGCTCCTCCGTCGGCGTGTCTTCGTCGCCGTCGCCGTCGCCGCGAGCGTAGTGGTGTCTGCGCGGTATGGGCGGTGGCGTATCGCGCGGCATGGGGATGTGTTGTATGTCTGCGTCGGTATCGCTGCTGTCGTCTTGTTTTCGGGTCCCGTCTCGGGTCCGTTTGCCGAGCACGGCATTAGGTCCGGATCGGCCGCTCCTGTTATCCTCATTGTTGTTGTTGTTGTTGTTGTGGTTTTCGAATCGGCGCTCGGGTTTGAAGACGGGGGCTTTATCGCCTAGGGCTGCGCGCGCCTTGTTTACAGCTGCGAGATCCTTTTCGAGTTCCTGGAGCCGTTGGCGCTCGTGCGCGCGTATGGAGCCGCTGGCATCGAGCTCCTTGAGGGCATCAATGTCGCGCTGAATGCGGGTTGGATTTCTGCGCGCGAGTTTCTCGGTGCGTTGGGTTTGCAGGTTGGCCTTCTGTTTGCGGAGTTGTTTTTGCTTTTCGGTTTTTTTGGCTTCTTGCACTGGGTTGTAGTTTTTTTCTTTGGCCATTGTGTGTGGGGTTTTTGGCGTTGGTTATAAGTGGGATTGGGCGGTACGGAATGGGTTGCTTGATGATTTGAGATGTGGGAGGTTGAGGAAGTGAGAGTCGTGGAATTGGGATGCGGCCGCCGGGACTGACGTAGATACGCGGTAGGTAGGTGGGTCCGAGCTCAGAAAGTCGAGGCGCGTCTCCCAAGGTCGCGGAAGTTCTCACGTTCTCAACAACCACCCTCGGCGCACTCTGCCACCCTCACTTTCGGTTGTGTGGCCGTTTTCCTCGTCATGTTCGTCCCACGCGTTCTCAGACTCAAGGGCCTCCGTGAGAAAGCACGACCTGGGACTGCCAAACCTGCTCCAAAGCCGGTAGCAGATCGCGCGCAAGCTCACCCCGATGATGCGCCTGTCGAGGCTAGGCAACAGACAAGCACCAATGCACCTGCTCACGAGTCAGAACAGCATGAAGCCAAAGTTATCACCAAAAGCCCCCGATTCTCGGCACTGTACGTTGCTGAGCTTGCTGCGGGCATGGAGCTGATCTTCAGCGTCTATGCGCATCAAGAGGAGCAGCGAGTACAATGGCTGCAACGTCACTACAGAACAGTAGACGGGGGAGAGACGTGTATGTAGGCCATACCCATACCCGAGGCTGTAACTGACCAGGCTACTATAGACATCCACCTCGCCGCCATCCTCGAGCACCCCAACATCACGTCGATGAAGCCCGAAGCCAACATAGTCCTCCTCCAGCAAGCGCTCCGGGACCACCCTTCCAAGACACTCCAAGTCTCCCAAAACGGGTACTATGTTCGCCGCAGTCCCTCGTCGTATCTACCCAAGTACCTACCAGACAACTCGTTCGAAGTCGTTGATGACCAAGGTCTAGCCTTCTGGGATCAGCGAACCATCTACGTCGAGCCACATGCGCGCGCCATGTGCCAAGCGCCCGCACGAGTTGCGCACTGGCTTGTCCAACACGGTCAACTGAGAGAGAAGTGGCTGCCCATCCAGGCTGTGCACACGCTGTTCCCTAGCTGCGCATTCGTCGTCCTCAGCGGAAGCGTGATGCACGACGACATTTGGCAGAAGTGGAGAGAGACTGAACAGCCCGAGGACTGGATCATCATGACCAAGGTCGAACATACCAGGCGTGACGCCGAATACGAAGCCTTACTTAAGCAGGAGAATCCGAGAAGGATGCGCAAAGCCAGGGTCGATGACAGCGAGCTCCCGCCAGTTGCGAGGCCCGCGACCCTCCCTATGGCCATGGATACAACTGGGGGAGACACTGTTGCTGCGGGAGATACTCTTGCTGCGGGAGATACTGTTGCTGCGGAAGACACTGTTGCTGCGGGAGACACCGTTGCTCCTGGACAACACGAGGCCAAGCCGAAACGGAAGAGGCGAAGGGTCTCCAAGTCTGCCCGGCCTACTCACAACGCTGACACTAACTCAGATAGTGCAGGTGATACAGACGACGAACCCAGCAGCAAGCGCAGGGCTTGAAGCATTACTCGTTCAGTGTGCGCATACCCGGATAAGATCAGGCAACATCCCCGAGTAACCTCACTCTGCAGCACACAAGCGGTGTGACTTTGCCGATGGTAACCGAGCTCTCCTTTCCTTCACATTCGGGCATGAACAGCCTCAATTTGGCGCACAGCAACGGGGTAAGGCTGTCGTGTATCTCTCCAAACTTACCCTACCTCCCCCTCAGCACTGACATCAAAACGGTACCGAAAGCGACCGAGGGATAGGTGACGAGTATGCACTGGATGGAGTCTTAAGCACGAATGGACTCACACGTGGTCTTGTATATGGACAAAGACACAAAGACCCATCCAATACCAAGTGCTTAGGCTAATGCGTGCGTACTTCCATGACTGCTTTTATACAGAAATGCGTCACCTAATACAAAGTCTTTTATTGAACCCCCCAAAAATGTTCTAACTCTGTATACCTATATACATAGCATTTAAGATGTGTCTGACTCAGCTTGAAGATCTCGTTCCTTTTCAGCTCCTAATAAACACCAGAAACTCAGACCAGCTCCACGGTATAGATCATCCAGTATTTCCTCTGGACAATTTTCGAAATAAAAAACAGCATCTTGATCCACTAACCGCCTTCTCCACGGCACCCCTTCAACCCAAGCCCTACACCATCACCATCACACGGGTCGAAAACTTTACGAAATGTGGTTAGAGAAACACAAATAACCCAAATAGCGAAGAAAGAAATAAAGTTGAAAATTGAAATGGTTAAAACGGGGTACCCCAGCACTCCCTCCGCCACGCTCGTCTCTTCCAAACCACAACAACCACCATCCAAGCTCTACCACGCCCTCACAAGGGGGAGCCTAATACGGAAGGCCACCCACAAGACCAAGACTCCCCTCCGCCATCTCTTCCGCAAACATGAACCTAAACAAAACACAAAACAACCATAAGTCAGCAAAGACTCCTCGTAACAAAAAAAAGGATGTCACCTAATTTGTTCGTACGTCTCACTCCTCTCCATGCCCTCAACCGCATCGCGAGCCACAATGCGAGTCCCTTCCCTCAACCCCTCCATAGCCCCAATGGCAACGAACCTCTCCTTCCAAAACCTCCACCTCGCCTTACTGAACCCGGATTCGCCTGCCCATAGCTCCCCGCCGCGCGCTGCGTTGCCGTCCGCGGTCTCGGTGCGGAAGAGGGCGTGCCCGTTGCCGAGGATCCAGGCCGAGGCTGCGGGCACATGTATGTCAAGGGCGGAAGAATCGCTAGCGTAGTGTGTTTCGAGGGCGGTGCGGAGGGCGAAGATGGCGTAGAGAGAGAGGTCGTGTACTTTTTGGGCGGTGCAGCGCGCGTAGAAGAAGTTTGTATTTGTCCATGCGTCGATCTCGCTTTCGAAAACGAAGGCGGAGTTGACGATGGGCATGTCGTTGTACGCTTCGCGGCAGGCGAGGCTGAAATCCGGCATCGCGTTGTATAGGTAGCTGTATTTCTTGTCCTGGGGCACGGTGTGCTGTTTGAATGCGAGGGCGAGCTCGACTAGCTTTTGGTGCTTGTCTGTGTTGTTGCGGAAATCGAGACGCTTAGCGCTGTGGATTAGGCTGTACCAGAGGTCGAGGAAGTCGACTTCATCGAGCTTGCCGGAGGTGATGTTGGTGTCGATTGAGGTGGAGATTTGGGTGGAGATTTCGTTTGTGGCGAGGGTGTCGGCGAGGAAGGACTGGATGAGCGGGTAGTATTCGCTGTCATCTTTGGGCCGGAACCAGCCTCTGGTTAGGGCTAGTTGGTCGATTTTTTGGCATGGGTCTGTGATTGTGGGTAGGGTTTGTTGGAGCGCTTGGTTTTGTTGCTGTGAGATATGGTAAGTATTAAGTTAGATGCTCTGGTAAGTGTTTTTTTTTCTGTTTTTTTTACCTCTATGCGGGACATGGCGATGATCGGTTTCTGATCTTGATTGCTCAGTGGAGACCTTGGTTCTGTTGGACGAGCCGTGGGAATGGAAAGAGGCCTTGGTACCTGGGTCCTGGTGTCGGTATGATAAGTGATGTCACGGGTGTTCATCCCAGCGCCACAGCCACGTGTGTGAGCGCGGATAAGGCAATTGGCGCCGGGCCAGTAAGATAACGCTATTTTCCTTACAGCCTGCAGCATCTCTTTTTCTTGACCAAGCGACTGGTAGGTATAGATGCGAGCCTACAAAACCAGTTCGCATTATTAGAGAACGCTGATAGATTATCGTTAGTTGCGCAAGGCCGTACATTTTGTGGTCACGTAAAACCAGCTTCCCCTCTAGACTTTAGAATCTAGATGTTGCAACTGATATCGCAGGTTTCCATCCTCTTGCTTTTCCTCAACCAAGTGCCGAGGCTGCAACTCATCACAAGAATTCAATGTTGGCCAAGAGATCTCGACGTCTCGCCTACTCACCCATGTGCCAGTGACGACGATTTGACGTTTGCCGTAGCGATCAGCGCCGCCCCCTGGGTATAAGTTAACAACATTGTGCATGCATCCTTGATGATTTCTTGTGCAAGTGCTGAGGTGGAGAGATACCTAGGTACAGTATCGAGATGATCGGAAGTGACCGGCAAGCTATCGGCAATGAGCTCGTTCTCAAAGACCAAGCATCACGACTTCCGTCGCTTGCCGGAATGGGCCGGCAACAGCCGTGACCATCCACAAAAACCAACTGGAAATCACTCCCATAGCAATATCGCGCAGTCTCGAATGCGTTCGAACTGTGGCAGAGTCACTGCTCTCCAGGTTGCTGTTGCTGATCGGGTGTAGCAGATGCGCTATCCCCGCATTTCAGCTCCGGACTTGGCATCGTCACAAGCTTGAAGCTCCTCTCCGCCGAGCTTCACCATTCACGTCAAGCCGACTAGCCTGCATCAGTCTACCCGGCAAAGAAGATCCTCGGTTCATACGTCAAGATGGGTGACGTTTGCATGTTAAATATTATCTTTCGACCGCCCAGCCTTCTCCGCACGCATACCTTATTGCATTCCTCCCTTCTTGAGTTCTGAACACTCGAACATACCATCGAACACAGATACACTTCATAATGGCAGCCAACCCCGATGCGATCCTCCGAGAGGTCAACATCCTCGGCGACCTGAATGACCAGAACCGTCACATCCTTAGCAAGGAGGCATGTGTCTTTCTTGCGCTCCTCCACCGCACATTCAACGAGCGCCGGAAAGCGCTACTTCAGCGCCGAATCATCCGGCAAGCTGAGCTCGACAAGGGCAATCTCCTCGACTTCCTCCCAGAGACCAAGCACATCCGTGAGAACGATGCGTGGAAGGGTGCTCCACCAGCACCGGGCCTCGTCGACAGGCGCGTCGAGATTACCGGCCCCACGGATCGTAAGATGGTCGTCAATGCCTTGAACTCTAATGTCTGGACATATATGGCTGACTTTGAGGGTACGTACGTTAGAATCACGTGGAGGAATAATGGAGCTAACGTCTGATAGATTCATCGGCGCCGACGTGGGACAACATGATCAACGGGCAACTCAACCTCTACGATGCCATCCGCAAGCAAGTCGACTTCAAGCAAGGCGAGAAGGAGTACAAGCTGCGCACCGACCGAACACTACCCACATTGATTGCTCGCGCGCGAGGCTGGCATCTGGAGGAGAAGCATTTCACCGTCGATGGCGAGCCCATTTCTGGTGGCTTGTTCGACTTTGGCCTGTACTTCTTCCACAACGCGCGTGAGCTCGTCAAGCGCGGGACTGGTCCATACTTCTACCTGCCCAAGATGGAATCGCATCTTGAGGCGAGGCTGTGGAATGATGTCTTCAACTTGGCTCAGGATTATATTGGCATGCAACGCGGAACCATTCGCGGTACCGTTTTGATTGAGACCATCACAGCTGCTTTCGAGATGGACGAGGTATGTAAGCTGTTGGTAAGGGAAGATGAGACATACTAACTGAGGAACAGATCATCTATGAGCTGCGCGACCACTCTGCCGGCCTCAACTGCGGGCGCTGGGACTACATCTTCAGCACCATCAAGCGTTTCCGCCAGAACCCCAACTTCGTCCTTCCCGACCGCGACTCCGTCACCATGACCTCTCCCTTCATGGACGCCTATGTCAAGTTGCTCATCAAGACATGCCACAGGCGTGGCGTTCACGCCATGGGCGGTATGGCAGCTCAGATCCCCATCAAGAACGACCAGCAAGCAAATGACGCTGCTATGGCCAAGGTACGCGCCGACAAGCTCCGTGAGGCGCGCGCTGGCCATGACGGAACCTGGGTGGCGCATCCAGCCCTCGCTATTATCGCATCCGAGGTCTTCAACGAACACATGCCCACGCCCAACCAGATGCACGTCCGCCGCGAAGATGTGCACATCACCGCCAACGACCTCCTCAACATGAACGTACCCGGCAAAGTCACTGAGGCCGGTATCCGCAAGAACCTCGACATTGGTCTCAGCTACATGGAAGCCTGGGTCCGGGGCGTCGGCTGCGTGCCCATCAACTACCTCATGGAAGACGCTGCCACTGCCGAAGTATCGAGGAGTCAGCTCTGGCAATGGTCTAGGCATAACGTTGAAACTGCCGAGGGCAAGAAGGTGACGAAGGACTACGCGCTCAAGCTGTTGCATGAGCAGGCGAAGCAGTTGAGCGAGAAGGCACCCAAGGGGAACAAATTCCATATTGCTGCCAAGTACTTTGAGGGACAGGTCACTGGGGAGGACTATGCTGAGTTTTTGACATCGTAAGTTTGATCCATTCCGGCAGTAGGAAACATAGGCTAACACGTAATAGATTGCTATACAACGAGATCACGAACGTAGGTCCACCCAAGGGAGCTTCGAAGTTGTAGAATCGAGGAGTCCACCAACTTTCGCTTTCTCGTCACTGTTGTGTTGTAACTTTATACCATGACCGGGCATCGTAATTGGTCTGCCTGTAAGCAAAAATGCAAAATCGCTTCATGACCTTTAGCCTTGTTTCTGTTCCCTGCACTGCCCAAGCCGAGACATGTGAAAGCAAGCTAATGTGGGCTTCCCAATAGGTCGGTCCACCGGTCGCAGCTTCGAAACTCTAGATTTGTGCGCGTCGAGGACTGTGATGAGCGTCCGCAGGAATATGTCTTGAATATACCTACTGTTTTTATCGGCGGCTCAAGTCCCACTTGAATATTCCCTAGAGAGAATGATCTACTATGCAGAGGTACAGGTACAATGTACATTAAAACACCAGAGAGATTCCTTTGTTTCACCAATACGACAACCACAAGTTTTATTACTAATGACTTGCGATCAACGTCAATGAGCTCTTCATAGAGATGAATTTGTAGTTATCGCAAAACTCGCTTTGACCTTGGAAACGTGTAGAATCTAGTTGTGGTGAGCAAGACGCCCACAACCTGGGAGACGAATACTGGTAGTTGGCTGCGTGCAACATCATGCGCAAGCGCCCTCTCACTACCACAGAACATTCGCGCACCAGCAGACGAATAATCATGCGACAAAACCAAATCGAACCACCTAGACAACCCAACGCAAAATCTCTAGCCCATCACGCTTCCAGACAATCAATCTCGGAATCGTATGCCATGCCAACCATCAATCAAATCAAATCACACCACCGACCCTCATCACGCGCCCACGTCAGACTCATCAACCTCAAAGCAAGATTTTTTTCAATCACCAACGCAGATGCTCCAAAGCGGAAACCATCTAACACTTAACGGCCAAAGGTGCCTCAACCTTTACGTACAAACATCCACATGCAATGCAACAACAGCCTCGCAAAAAAGGTACCGTCGGGAAACCAAAACGGAAAAACCAAGTTTGCTGGTAGGGCGTGAGGAGCCAATAACAGAGTTTTCCACCGCCTATACCTCCAACGGCAGGCCTCTAACACTTAACGGCATCGACTGGGGAAAAAGCTTGAATGGGAAACGTAAGTCGGAAATGGCACGGATGTGCATGTGCACCGTGGTGGCGTGGTGGCGTGACGGGTAGCCAATGGGAGGCCGGCATGGTGAGATGGGTAAGGCGGGTTGTCTTAATAATGGAACTTATGGGAGGGAGAAAAATTCGATGGGAGATGGGTTGTTGATGCTTGGCTGGTGTCATAGGGAGGGTGTTGGGGAGAGGTCGTGAGATGTATAAAGAGGGGGGGTAAGTTTGTGGTGAAGTGATTGTACATACATACAAAGCATACAACATCAATCAATCAATCAATCAACCAACTACCTACTACTTGTCAACCCAACCAAACCAAACCAAACCAAAAACAATGACATCCATCTTCACAACCCTAAAGTCCCACCACGAAGGCGTAAACGCCGCGGTCGAAACCATCCATCCCACCACCACACCAACCACCACAACCACAACCACACAACCACAACCCCCCACCAACCTAAGCAAAGCCTGGCACGCCCTAAAACGAACCCACAACGGCCTCAACACCGCATTCTCCGTCTACTACAGTCCCAGCCACACACCCGCTCACTCCCGCTCCGGCAGCATCGTAGGCGCTAGTCCGCGTCACAGCGCTGAGGAAGAAGCACCATGTGTTGCCGAAGGTTCATCGAAGCCGGCAAAGCCGGAGGTTGGGACTGAGGCGCATGCGGTGGGGGAAGAAGGGAAGAGGAATTATCAGAAGCTTTGGAAAGGTGTGAAGGATAGGGTTGTGGCGCATCATCGGGGTGTGGAGAGTGCTTGTGAGGCGACGTGGGGGTATGGGGGGCATTTGTGAGTGAGAAGGGATGAGGGGGGGAAGGGAGGGGGAAATGTTTGGAGTGTTGAGATGGATTGATACCCTACACCCGATCGGGTTTTTTTCAGATCTGGGATTGTGTATACCTAGTGTAATGTTTTTATTTTTCTTCGCTCCCGGTTTCTGGGGTCGGAGATGTGGAAGAGGCTTAATACTATAATACTTTGATGTTAATAATTCCAAATCTCGAAAACACTTCTCTATTCGAAACATTTCCGGAATGCCAATAATCGCAAGTGACACATACAAAGCTCCCAAAAGTGATAATACGATGGCTTATTTCAATAGAGAAGCCAATCTAACGACAAAAGATTAAACGCCGCCCAATGTCGGGTATATACATTTCTCTATATTCATTTTTATACAAACATCACACTCTTCGCCATCATCACGCCTCTCGTCATATACATTCACAACCGAATCGCAAAATACCCCATACTCCACCAAACCAACAACACAGCGCCTCCCAGCCACCCATCCGCAATCGTCCATCTGTGGCTCCGTGCCGCGCTCTCGGGTACGTCCTCAGGTACTGGTAGACTTGTGGAGTATACATATGCGCCAGCAGTGGATGAGACAGCAAGGCCGCCCCGATTCTTGCCTATATACCCAGTATCCGTGGCCATGGAGGTGGGGGCTCGCGTCAGCGTGACAACCGTGGTGACGGGCCGCAAAGGCTCAGTGTAGCCCTGGACGATGACTGCCGTTCCACTAGGGTCGAGGCTCAGGGTTGTGCCATCGATGGTGACGGGGGTTCCGCCGGGGATGAGCGTTGTGCCGGGGCCGAAAATGATGTATCCTGCGCGATTGGTGGTGTAGACGTTGTTGTGGAAGGTAAGTGCGGCTGGGACGATGGTGGTGTAGACGCCGCCGAGTATGGGTGTGATGGTGGAGGTTTGACCGTTTATGACTAGTGCTGTTGCTGAGGGGGCAAGAGACAATGTCGTTCCTGAGATTGTGAGTGCTTGTCCGCCTGGAGAGAGGGTGTGACCCTCGACCACGTATTGAGATTTTGCGTTCGGAGGGATGATTTTGGTGCCGATTGTGAGTAGGGGCGGTAGTGGTGTAGGCGCAACCGATATAGGTGCGTCGGTGATCTGGGGTTTGTATGGGTTTGGCGCGAACGGTATGACGGTGGTGCCTATCACGACTTCAGTTTTACCCTCTGAAGTTTGGACCACGATAGGTGTGTCATCGATAGTATAGGTTCGGCCGGGTGTAAGCGTGGTAGATTCACCTATGACGAGGTTCCCACCACTCGGATCTTGTCCAATGACGATATTTGAGTAACCCGCGGAAATGGTTGCTTGTGCGGGTGGCTGATGTGTAGTGGCCTGCGCCGGTGGCTTATCTGTAGTTGCCTGCGCGGGTGGTTGATCTTCAGTTGCCTGCGCAGGCGGCTGATATGTGGTCAGCTTTGCAGGCGCAGGTGCAGGCGCAGGTGCAGTTTCTCTAGTAGTGCCATGCTGCTCTCCAGCCGGCTGGTCTAACCAGCCTGTGGCGGTTATCTGGATGACTGGAGAACATCCTCTACACGGCCGAGTGACACTAAAGTTTGGCTCCGGAATCTCATGATGTCCGTTTGGATCTCCGACCTCGGTGGCGGCTGGTGGAATCGGTTTCAAATCTTGGTCTGTTGATACCGTTGGCAGTGTCGAAATCGTTGGCAGTGTCGAAATCATTGGTGGTGTCCATGTGGTATTGGCCCAAGATGTGACGACCCGAGAAGTTATATTCGTCACTGGTGGGATGGTGGGTATGACTACGATATCTGAGGCCGGTAAGGGCACCGTTGGACTCGGTACGAGCGGGTCAAATGTAGAGGATATTGCGTCTAGCGGCGAAGATGACAGCGGTTGGCTAATTTGAGGGGGTTGCGACGGTGCCGGACTAGAAGGAACCGGTGTGGATGAAATGAGCTCTGACGTATCGGTCGAAGAATGTACGCTCGTAGATGAAACGAGGCTGGAAACTAGCATTTAAAAGGCGTGAGATCAGTCACTGGTTACTGACAGGCCAAACTGTGTTACTCACCATCTGAGACGATTAGACCCAAGCCTCCAGGCACGCGCGCTGCCAGTACATAATCGGTCGTTGCTGTAATCTTTAGTTAGCACGAACGATTTTGGTGAAATTCCAGACGCATACCTGCTTGAGGGTGGGCGAAAGTAACATCTATCCATGTCGTACATAAGTACAAGATGTAACATAATGAAAGGGGATAAGCACGCCCGTCAGTTTCAGAGCGGATGGTGAACATGATAGATGGGAAAGATTCAAATCAGTGAACCATGACGCAGCAGGTACAGGACAGGCCTTTAGAAGATAGGAAATGCGCAGTCTTACGTGAAATTGGATTGACAACCTTACTCAAACTACGGGATGCCCAGCCTCGAGAGCAATCAAAGATATTGAGTCGAAAATCTCCGTCAACTTTCCATACCGCGGGGGCGGCTGTTAACTGAGATCAAGTCGAGGAAGGTGGTACGGAGCATCTACTTAAATTGCTATTGATTAGAGTGCCATAGAACCTGGGGTCGCTATTGTTCCGATTGGGATAGTCCCTAGTGTGGAGGTGGCTTTACCCGGAGCGGGAACGCCGCGTGATACGTTGGCACTTCGGCTAGATGTCTACTCCAACTTAGCGAACGTCAAACCCTGTACATTGGCATGCGCTGCTGCAAAGGCGACAGCCAATTATGTAGGAAAGGGCCGATGATTGCGCTGGTTTCAGAAAGAAACCATGCGCGAGGATCGTGCC
The DNA here is from genome assembly GCA_010015605.1 of Decorospora gaudefroyi. Taxonomy (NCBI): domain Eukaryota; kingdom Fungi; phylum Ascomycota; class Dothideomycetes; order Pleosporales; family Pleosporaceae; genus Decorospora; species Decorospora gaudefroyi. The sequence continues at coordinate 53,022 of ML975395.1, forward strand.
GACAGGGTTTGACAGAGCAAGCCATGTGTCCGACCAGCATACTAATGCACAATGTTGCTCAGTCTGAGTTGAAGGCTTTCAATATGGATCTTCATACGTTAGGCTGCGATATATTTAAGCTTGCCACAGAGGAAGGGTGCAATTGTATGAACAGACCTGATTCTTTCCTGATACGATTGCTTTTTCGACATGCTGAAAGACCACTTATGTTGACGAATTCGTTGCAAAGAACAGTGCAGAAGCGCAAGAGTCCATCTTTGTTGGGCGGCGGTGACATTCAGCCGGGACCATTCAGCCAACATTTATTCCAGGTAGGATTGGCTGCACGTGGTAGAAACGGGCAACTGACATCTTCTAGACGTTCTAGTGTCATTGTCCGACTGCGTTGTCCTGCAGTACTCTTCGAAGCACTCCTGCGTGTATGGGTACATTCTGCGTCGCTAGCAATGAGACTTCTCATTATTCATGCAGGTCTAGTTGCGTGTGAAGATTGAATCCCGCCATCGCAAGTAGCCCTGCTAACGCTCCTGGACGTCGATTCAGCAAACCGTTCGACTGAGATATCTTTTGGCGTGACGAAATTCGACCGACGAGTCGATTCCACCAAGGCCCGTGTCAAAAATTTTGTACGTAGGAATCTGCGATTGCTGACGATAAGAAAAAACCACGTAGCGGAAGAATATAGCCCGGGACCCAGAAGGATAAAAGGCCATGCTCGTTGCTGCCATCCAAGTACCGGCATTACCGACGGGCTTGTCCGCAGTATGAAGTATGCTGCTTCCCGTATACCCATATAGGTAGGCAATAAGACTAGAAAGAAAGCATGGCACGTACGCGAATGCAACATTGGGGTAGCGCATGTCGCTAGCAGATGCTGCATCGCCCTGCTGTAACAGTCCGCCTCTGGTAGTCTCTCGTGATCAGATGGCCATTAGATCTACTCACCATCAGACAGGCTGTTCGGCCATGAACACGTGTCTCATGCATTCACAACCAACCCTCTGGTCCGTAAGGAAGGTCGGATAATCTGAACTGCATTCAACCAAGGATCGACAAGGAATACTGCCCTCTGTCGCATACGATGGAAAACAGTTCAGACTGAGGTATCCTTGGAGGGGAGCATGTGACGTAATCCAGAACACGTTAGGAATACGTCGCAGCACAGGTTATTTTCTCGTCGCGATAGAGGCCCACGCGGTGACAACGTACCGCAAGTGACGCTCGATAGCTTTGTAAGGCTTCGTTGATGGTGGATCAGTGAAGGCTTTGGTGTGGCAGTACTGCAGGTGGGCCCGCCCGTCCGCACTCGCTTATTGTAGTTAGCGTCGGCCGGCTAGCGTGTTTAGTCATCGCACACTCGTGCTAGTTAGCCAAATTTCAATTTCGATTTCAACTTCTGACAAGCGACGACTAACCCCACGACAACACAGATTGCACCAGGAGACACGACACAGGTACGCACTATTCTACGCCCTCTGCTCAGAACAACCGAAGCCGCTCAGCATTGCGACACCGAGACGCCCAGAGAACGCTCCTCCGCCGTATGGTCACGCCAACTGAATGTACTGTCGCGCGATACTCTACCGCACGAGACCTATACATCAACCACGGGCTATACACGGAGGCGCATTGTCCTGGCGATGTTGAAGCGATGCTGGGGCTTCTAGACTGCGAGGCTCTCTCATGGAAGAGCAATGGCTAATTGATGTGGATAGCAGTCTTCTGAACAACCGCAATCATGGGGTATCTATCTTTTCCCTCCACCACACACTACCACAAAAGCTAACGCGTCGCAGTATCTCACGAGACTCTCGCCACAAGCGCTCCGCGTCCGGTGCGAAGCGCGCATACTACCGCAAGAAGAGGTATGCATAACCCGATCGCTTCTCTAGTCATGTCTAACATGGCTTTAGGGCTTTCGAGAAGGGCCGCCAGCCAGCCAATACCCGTATTGGTGCGCAGCGTGTCCATCTTGTCCGCACCCGCGGCGGCAACCGCAAGTTCCGTGCCCTTCGTCTCGAGGCCGGCAACTTCTCCTGGGGCTCCGAGGGCATCGCCAAGAAGACTCGTGTCATCGGTGTCGTCTACCACCCCTCCAACAACGAGCTCGTCCGTACCAACACCCTGACCCGCTCCGCTATCGTCCAGATCGATGCTGCCCCCTTCCGACAATGGTACGAGGCCCACTACGGCTCCTCGCTCGGCCGCAGGAGGCAGGCCAAGGCTGGCGAGAAGGAGGAGGACAAGAAGAAGTCAAACTCGGTCACCAAGAAGCAAGCCGAGCGCTTGAAGACTGGCGGAAAGATCGAGAACGCTGTCGAGAAGCAGTTCGAGGCCGGTCGTCTGTACGCCGCCGTCTCCTCGCGCCCCGGCCAGAGCGGTCGCTGCGACGGATACGTGCTCGAGGGCGAGGAGCTTGCTTTCTACCAGCGTCTCCTCAGGAAGTAAGGGTGCTATTTGGGGCTTCTTCGGTGCATGGGCAGGTCAAAATGGGTGTTTAGTCATGTATCTGGTCTGCATAGTCGCGGGACATTGAATGCACTCGGCATGATGACGCCACTTCTCTAGATACCACGAGACACGAATCATGGGTTTCAATATGATGTGTCGTACTCCTCTGATGTGACATCTGACTTTCCGACCTACGTCAGAAATGTATGGTGTTGGCTAGCCAAATGGCCTTGGAGGGTACAATAGGGCATTGGTTATGTTGCGTCTCCTCACTATAGCGTAGGCAGTCTAGTATACCTACATGGCGTATTTTGATTCCCTTGAGAATGACATATGGAATGCCCCCTCAACGATCCTCTTCTTAAAAGGAAAAGCACGAACATGGCCCCCTACCTACGCACCCCAGCGCATAAACCCAAAAACAAGATTAATCCCCACCCCCATAACAACGGCAACCTGCCTCCTCCGAGTCCAAACCCCCTCCTCCCTAAACCCCCACACCAACGCGCCCAAGGGCCAAAAAAACCCCATCACATACCCCCAAACCATATCATCGAGCCCGCCCTCTTCCGGCGCGAATCCCGCGCCCCAACCGCCTCCTCCTCCTCCGCCGCCGCCCGCATCCGGTGTTTCTAGCGCGGAAGAGGCAGGGTTGGGGTCGTGGGCGGAAGAGTCGAGCCAGCGTTCCTCTAGGGCTCGAATTTGGAGCGGGGTGGGCATTGTGTCGGGCGTGTGGGTGAAGGCTAGGTTGGTGAGGAAGTGGGTGCGTAGCGTTGCTATTTCTGGGGGGGTGAAGCCGGAGGTTAGGAGGCGGTCGAAGCCTTGGGGTGGGGGCGCTGGCGTGCTTGTGGAGGGGCGGTGGTGGGGTTGTGCGTTGGTGGTGGTGGTGTAGTGGGACGAAAGGTGGGTTTCGGTGGATTGGGCGAGATTTGATTCCGTGAGGAGGTCTGTGGGGGTGAGTGTGTCGCCTAGGGAACAGTGGATGTAGTATTTGCGTGCTGAGGGTGGTATGTCGGGTGTGGTGTCGTATCGTATTGTCGGTGATGGCGTAGCCCGTAGTGGCTCCTTTCCTTTGCGGCTCTTCTCCTCTCCATTCTCATCATCATGTCCCTTTTTGCGCGGCGGCGGACGCACCGGTGCCGGTAACCGTAGCGATGTGGCCAACGGCTCTGTATCAGCTAGTACTTTTCCCGCGTAGATCAGTCGTAATCGAGCTGCTGCATGTTCGGCCGGTAGGTGCTGGCGTATGAGTTGTTTGAGGGAGAGGGTCGCGATGGTGCGTGGCGTGTAGATGGATAAGGGGAGGTCTTGCACCGAGGCGGAGAACCGTATGATTAGGTATATGAGTTGTTCGGGGAGGGCGGCTGGCGTGTCGGCCATGGTGGTGTTGGTGGAGCGGCCGAGTTTGGGGTTGTTGGGTATGCGTGGCGGAGGTGTGGGTAGGCGGTTATGAAGATGGATTTGCGTGGGATCATGGCGGTTGGCGCATGGTGTGGATGGGTTCGCACTTGTTGGTTTGGTGGGCTTTGGAGGTGTGGTGTAGTATGGTGCGGTCGCGATTCGATGCCTAGGGTACGATGCGACAACCCGGAGCTTAGACACGCTGAGGTCATTACATCCGAAGCATAACCACATTGCGGGACAAACCTCTACCTCAACGTGCCTCGTCTCCTCACCAAATATTGCCAAAGACTTGATTTACGTGACACAATTCCCAATATCCTACATAGTACCAACATGCCAATAATCCACATCGTGCTCTTCGAATGGAAGCCCACCGCTTCTCACTATCAAATCCAAAAAGTATACTCCGTACTCTCACTCTCACTCTCACACCCACACCCCCACAAACAATATTTCAAAATACGCAACTTAATTTTTACCAAGAGTATATATTTCCAAAAATTAAAAAATCACCCATAGCAAAGACCGGCAAGTAACGATACAGGTGATTCGCGTCTCTACGTGATGAAACAAGCTGGTCCGAAATACGCCGAAGTATTGCTATACCCTATTTTTGCCTGTTGTTCGAACCTTACCTCTACCCATTGACTTATTCTTCCCTTTCTTTTTGGACTTGTTTTGGTGAGCGCGGCGGCGAAAAGGCGAGCGTTTGCACCCAACCACCACCATCAAAACAAACAAACAAACAACCCCCATCGAAAGCCGCTGACATAAAAGCCAACCGCGACAGATATGCACGCAAATGCTGGCCCTAAAAGAGAACTGCATACACGCCACCACCCAAAAACCGTACATCAAATCTTTTACAGGCGGGAAGAATAACAGCCCGGAAGGCCACGCGGTACGTAATATCAACCCTATATCCAGTGCACTGCCAGTTGCACAGCAACAGCAACGCATGGAGCTGACGGATACATAAAAAAACAAGGGAAATCTAAGCCACGGCTTCGTTGTGGAATTCGAGAGCGTAGCGGATCGCGACTATTATGTGCACGAGGACGCAGCGCATCTAGCGTTTGTGAAAGATGCGGGAGAACTGATCGAGGGGATTAAAGTGTTGGACTATGAGGTTGGAAAGATGTGAAAAAAGAAAATACCCGCGGAAAAAAAGCAAAGAGAAAAGAGAAGAGGAGAATGAATTCGTTATGCAACTTTGATGTCTAACACACTTGTTGACGCCGCCGCAATGCAAAAACGCCAAGTAATGCTTGCTCCATTTTCACCTGGAGGTAACCGCCGGGCGGGTATTATGATACACTAAACGACTCTCCACATCCGCATTGTTCGGCTGCCATATGGTTAGCCATCATCATACATCCAAATCAAGCTTCTCTATTCCCGACTGGAAAAGAACTTACTGATATTCGGGTTCTTGAAGATAAACCTCTCGTTAAGCTTGTCCTCCAACCAATCCATCTCACTCCCAATAATATTCAACAACGCCTTGTTGTCAATCAGCACTCTCACCCCGTCCTGCTCCACCTGCTCATCCAATGGGCTCGGTTTATCCACATACTCCAAATGGTACGCTAGTCCAGAACAGCCCTTTGCCTTGGTGCCGATGCGGATGAGCTTCGGTTCGGGGAGCTCGAGGAGTTCGCGCAAGTGTGAGACAGCGGAGGGGGAGAGCTTAATAGTCGCTTTTCGGGCTCCGAATTTGTAGCGGCGGGGCCGGAGCGGTTTGCTGGCGGAGTCTGGTTGTGATGACTTTTGCGCTTCGCCCTCTGGTATGCTGATGTTGGGTTGCGCTGTGGGCGGGGGCGTACTTGCTATCGAGGTTTCCGGCACGCCAGCATTCCGTGGTGGCGGCTCCGGGTGTAGCGTCGACGGGCGGTACGCGGTTGCCGTCTGCATCTGTCGTTTGGCTGACTGCCGGTACGGTATCGGCGAGGCCAAGGTTCGTGAGCACTGTGCACATCTTCGGGGAGTCAACTGGGGTGCGGCGAATCGTAGCAACGTTGGATGGGAGCGCGCGAGTGCGCCCGTGGTGCGAGGTAGTGACATGGCCGCAGGGTTCGGATATCCAAGAGCGCTGCGACAGGAGAAAGTGTATGTGTGTGTATGTGTCGTGTGAAGTGAATAGATGGCGGGACTAGGTGGTGCGACAGTCACCAAATTCGTTGAAGGCGATGTCATCTATCCGCGGGCAAACGGTAAACCCCGGGGCCAATTAGAAAGCACGCGACTCTGATTGGCCGAGCGTTCCGCACGCCATCGGGAATCTCGGAAACTCGGAACCGAGTAGCTGTCAGCAGCCAGCTGTCATTCCCAAGTGTAATAACGCAACGAGTGTGGATTATTCATTCATTCATTTGGCTACATATAAACGACCCCCGGTCGTCCGGCTCTTTACTCATCAATCTACACAACACGCCCACGGCATTCGTCACCCTTCGCAAACGCCTTTTACAACTCAATCGTCTCCTGCTTGGGAGCCCCCATCTCGCTGAGAGGCCCCTTCTTGACCATCAACGTCATGACTTCGTAAAGAGTGTCGGCGGCAGCCATAGTGGTCAGTTCAGCATTGGTGTCGTAAGCAGGAGCAACCTCAACGATATCGGCAGCGATGAGGTTGATACCCTCCAAGCCGCGAATAATGGTACGGAGCTCACGCGTGCTCCAACCACCGGTCTCTGGCGTACCAGTAGCAGGCGCGACTGTTGCCCGAGTTAGTTTGGCTCTCACATGCACCACCTCGTAACCGAACTTACAAGCAGGGTCGAGCGTGTCAATGTCAATGCTCAGGTACACAGGCTTCTCCGTGCCTACTCTCTCCTTGATCTTCTTGATGATGCCCTCAGTACCGATCTTATCAATCTCCCTAGCCTCAACGATCTGGAAGCCGCAGTAGCCGTCGTTCTCATAGTCAGACGGTCCAGACAGCGTCGTGCGGATGCCGGCATGGATGTTGGTGTCGTTGGCGAGGAGGCCCTCCTGGGAGGCGTGGAAGAAGTAGGTGCCGTGGTTGATGCTGGCTTGCTCGCTCGGAGCACCACCGAAGACCTTGGGCTTCCATGTGTCGCTGGCCATGTGGTTAGTTTCTTGCTCCATCTGTACGAGTAGTTGGTCTTACAGATGGCTGTCGAAGTGGATAACACTGATCGGACCGTATTCACGGTTGATGGAGCGGAGCAAAGGAAGGGTAATCGTGTGGTCACCTCCAAGAGTGATCAGACGTGGAAGCGTCTTGCCTTTCTTCGACGGGCCTGGCTTGTCCGCATGCGTGAATGGAGCGCGACCCAAGAGGAGGTTGTGGCCTTGCTCAATCTGCTGGAGCGCGTATGCATTGTCGTACCTGAAGACCATCAATACTTGTGACTATCCCTCCAAAAGGCAGGCTCATGGCTTACGAGGTAACGGGAATATCACCGCAGTCAATGACCTTTGCCCACGAATTGAAAGGGTTCGCCTCGAGTGGGACATTGTAGCCGCCACTAAATCCAAGTTTGCGTGAGCCTTAAAAATCACAAAAGTAAGCATGCGACTGCTTCAAGGTGACATACTAGAGATTGAGCCGGCGAGAACCTTGTCTAATACCACTGGGCCCGAAGCGAGCACCGGGTCGGTATGAAGTGCCAGTGTCGAATGGAGCGCCTACGTCTGGGTTAGGGCGCAATTGTTTCTCGTGAGAAGCTATATCCTACCGATGAACGCAATATCGTACTTTACGTCGCTGGAGAGACACGGGTGGTACTTGAGGCGACCGAACGTGGAAATACCGGAGAAAATGGAGTCGGCCTGCTCTGTGGTCAATTGCTGCTTCAAAGTTCCAACTGGGTACCAGAAGAACTTACTTGCGTTCCACCATCGCCGGGAAGCGTATTGTACCACAGTCCTTCGAGAGGACCAGACAATGGCTCCTGGTTGTCGTCGTGATCGCCATGCGCGGCAACAGCAGCTGCAAAACTCAAAAGAGCTGGAGTGAGCCTCATCTTGCGAATTTCGTGTCGGAGGAGGATGGGAAACGAAAAGCTGTGGGAGAAAGAAAGAGCTCGAAGGCGCGGACGGCTGGGGTAAATAGCTGACCACAACTCACGCCCTTCTGTATCAGTTACCTTTTGACCAGCTCCTGTTAGGTAAACAACTTTTGGAGCTACCCCTGTCAATGATGTCGTCTGCAGGTATGGTACTGTACTGCCCCCAATGGGTTAGTGGCTCTTGATGAGCACCAAGCCTCGGTATTGGATGGCATAACGAAGGATGGGAACGGTGCTTTCGGCACTGTAAGGGTCGCGTAGCGGTGGGTGTTCAAAATCTGAACCAGAGAGTTCTTCAGGGTTACTTCCGCTCTTTTAACAGTGTACAAAGGATACCATGATGGCTTGCAAAATTCCCTCCAGCCATCTTCGTCCTCCTTAGGGTACCTGCCGACGCAGCATGCAATAATGGGCACTGCTGATCGATGTGGAGACAACCCCGCCATGCGCTATGCCTGGCGCCACGATTGAGAAGTCGTACATCTGACCAGTAGCGGAACGCATAGGCAATGCCGTAACGGCGATATTCAGCATCGTTGATCCTGTGGTGTCCGCCTTATCTGGGGCGAGGCAACATTCGTCAGAGCCACGCACTTATGCATGCAGTGAGCTTCCGGTGCAGTTTTTACGTAGTACTCAATCAAGGATTCTACGTAACACTCTTTTGTACAGAGTGCGGATTGGTCTGATAGGTGATGATGAGTTTACAAGGCGCTGGTTCCGCTGCACTTATAGGCTCCGTGCCGAATAGGCGGTCAAGCTTCCAGTTGGACGATCATATTCTGATAAGGTTCGTAGTCCCATTGCCGCGGTACGAGGCTTCATGGTATGTCATGGCAGATATCTCCGGCGTGGGGTATGGGGTGACGAGAGGTGAGGTTCAATCGTAACCAGGGTCAAGATACCGGTCACGCTAAAGGCTTCGCTTAAGGTACTAAATTTTGATTTTCTAACGGTCTCCTCGTTAGCGTCTCCGAGCTGCTGCTATCTACCTCTAGTGAGTGATCCTCCGATGTCTAAGACCCTTACGAATGGTCTGGAAATCGCCACCAGTTCCACCACGAAACCTATCTGTGTATTGGCGTAGCTTCCTCTGAGGCAACACCCATCTCCGCCCTGTCGTCCGAATCCATCCGCTCAAAAGCTTTCTTGACTTGATACTCCCAATTGCTCCAAGCCACAATCGCCCATTCTCCAAAACCAACAAGGTAGAGGGCGATGCATTGTCCGACCCAAAGGCCCCCGAGGCCCCAACCGTGAAAAGCCAGCCAGATACCCAGTGGCAAGGCACCGCAGTAGTAGCTCACAATGTTTACTGTTGCTCCGATGTGTTGTCTTCCCATACCTCTGAGCGCTCCACCACAGCTGCCGTTGAGCCCGTCTGCGATCTGGAACAGCGCAACGTAAGGCATCACCTTCGCAGTAAGCTTGATGACTTCCACGTCGTCGTTGAAGATCTTGGCATAGAAATCCTTGACTCCCATGAGGACAGCTAAAACCAACAAGCCGAGTAGCATGCTCAGGACAGCCGCAGTGTTTGCTGCTCTGGCCGCACCTTTCGCATTGCGTGCTCCGAGAAGATTTCCGACTCGTGAAGAGGTAGCGACACCCACTCCAAAAGGAATGGTGTTCATGACTTGGTCCGTAGTCATGATAACACTTTGCGCGGCCAGCGGTATAGTACCCAGCTTTCCTGCAACAAGGGCAACAATCTCGAACGCCCACCATTCTGTACCAACGTGTATAACCCCAAGGAATGCCAGTCGCGCAAAGACCCACATGTTCTGTAGACATTTGCGGTTCCAGCCTCCCCAGCATTGCCACCCATCTACGAAGCGCGCATATGCGAGAAGTAGAAGGAAGGATACCCAGTATGCGATGCCGGTAGCGAGCGGTGCGCCGAGAAGCCCCATTCTGAAGGTATATACGAACAGGTAGTTCAAGCCGGCACTCAATGGGGAGGTAATCAGCAAGACGTAGGTTCCAGGTCGCATAATTTCTGGTACGTGTTAGTACGCAAAGATTGGCTTGTTAATCGATTGACGTACCTTGAGCTTGCATGTATTTCTTCAAAGCCTCGAAGTAAATGTAACCAATGCCGCCCGGTGCAAGCACAGACAGAAACCTCGCCGAATCGCGCGCAATATAGTCTTCCTGACCAAGTGCCTTGAACAGTGGCTCGGAACAGAACCAGACAATTGCGATCGGAATGTAGAACAGCAAGAGGACGATAAACGCACGCTGGAGAATAATGCCAAGGTCATGACGGTTCTTGCTTCCAGTGAAGCTGGCGGATGCGAGTGTGTCGATTGCCGTAGTTCCTCCGAGGGCAACGAGCCAGCCGGTAGCCATTGCGAACATGTACGAGAATGCCGCTGTGGCCAGCGCCTCTGGCGAAAGACGTCCTACGATCAGAACAGACACCGTTTGTAACGAGTTCTGCAGTGCATACGCCAAAACCACCGGTAATGATCCTTTCAGCAGTATCCAGAATTCCTGTAGGACGAGCTGAAACTTCGTGGCTGCTCCATCATCGAGCTCATAGGACTCTCCAGTGGACCATTCCTCATGCTGTGAGTTGGGAAGAAGTGATGTCCGTTCATTCGGGGCGGCATCATCCTTAGTCGAAGTTCTGAGGAAGTTTGGTAACCAAGACCGCGACTTGTTCGTTTCATCCTCCATAGCCGTCTAGCAGAGTAGAAAAGAATAAAGTATAGTGTAGATAGAATGCTCACAGATACCTGGGGATCAATATGTACGTCGAAAAATCAGCTCTTTCGCCTCCGATACCGACCAGATACGAAAGGAAAGAAGGCAACATATCGTACAGCAAGCCTCCACTGTAGGCCTGCAAATGATCCGACAGAGCAGCATGACACTGCCCGTGACAATACACAAACGGCCCCAAACCGGTGTAGTCGCGCTTCATCCGACCTACCATGAACAGAAAAGCATGCAGCAGCCAGGATGAAGCAGCATGCATCTAGCTCTAGGCCTGATTGACACCTGGAAGATCGGGACGTATCTATGCTGGGATCAGTGCGCTGCTGTAGTCTTATCGACCTGCAGTTGTGCCGTTTTGACTAAGACTCTTCGCTAAGTTTTACGTGACACGAGTTAGTTCAATCAGTGGGGCGGGAACAACGTTGATACCGGCATCATGGGTAGAGATGGCCTGATACGGTAACCGAGCTCAAAAACGTTGTAATTACTGTACCGTAACAGTTACCATACAAATTTGCGTGTATCAGTTACATTGTAACAAGCTAACCGTTTATAGAAGGTGACGATTATTTAGTTCTTCTGCCCTACTCATCTCAACAATAGCTAGCTCATTGCTAGGTTTGTTGTCCTCGTCAGAGTCGCTCTCAGAACAAATTTCAACCTCATTATCATCAAAATAATCAGGCGTTGAGGTCAAAACTTGGTCTCTAACTCGGAGGTTTTGGAAGAGATACACTAGCTTTTGAACACGCTCATTGGTCAACCGATTACGCGCTTTTGAGTGGAGATAGCCATGAGCACTCCAATTGCGCTCTGCTGCTCCTGTTGTAGGGTTAATAGAGAGGCAATAGGTAGCCAAGGCTTTGAGCTTGTCGCTGCAATCCTGCCCATCCCACCAATCTCCCGGGTCAGGGAAGCTGCGGAAGCTCTCCCATATGACTTTGTTACCGTAGCTTCCTCGCCGCTCCCAACAGTCAAGAAGCTCCTTATATAACACTGCTGCTGCGCCTGGAGCTGGATAACGCGCTGCCAGCCAATTGGCCATCTTTACGCGCGTCCCATCAGGTATAGCGACCTGGCGGTCATCGCGAGCTGCTGGGTCGCAGATGTACGCCACAG
>ML975396.1:0-63811 GCA_010015605.1 Decorospora gaudefroyi
CCCCCCCCCCCCCCCCCCCCCCTAAAACCTACACAAATCCCTACCCACATCTCCCCTCCCCTCCTCTCTTTTCTTCTCTTATTTGTCTAATAATAATTCTTTACTACCCACTACAACTCTCACCGCCTGCAGCGTAGTTATAACATAGGTACACTCCGTACTTCATAGCTAGCATCCGCTCGGTCCGCCATATCCGAAAAAAAACGAATAAGATAGGTAACGTGATTAGGTATCCACATCAACCCACAAAGATTTCTACTAACCAACCACCGCGTTTCGGGCCAATGACTAGCCGACCGATTCCAATCGCACGCAAGTAGTTACGCAAAAATACTCAACTAAGCACAGCATTAAAAAAAAAATAGAAAATGAAGTTGCTGCACCATCACCACATCAAAGCAAGAGCACGAATCCAATGATGTCAAAACCAAACCAAAAAAATAGTTACAGTGTAATTTAAATAGCCCAGACACAGACACCTTTCCGCTCGCACGAACGGAAAAACTCCCCAGAACTAATATCCCGCCAGCCCTGATGCCAACACCAACCAACGCAATATTTCCGCCAACGTACTCGCTAAAAATCAAAAAAAAAAACAACAGCCGTCTTATCTACCATCCCACTCCGCGCTCCGACGCCCTCCCATTGGCGGGGAGCAATGGAGAGGCGGAGGGGGGGGGGCCAGGGGAGTTTTGTTACGAAATGGGGTGTACTAAGCCCGAGCACGGGATGGGTGATGGATGGCGTGTTCGTAGCTAGCCCCCCCGCACCCCCCCCCCCACGAAAAAAAAGCCGAGAGAGCGGAATACCCGAAGCGGAAGTGGAAGGAAAAAGCAAGTATTGTGAAGGTCGAAAGGGAAGCGAGACGGGCTTTTTGTTTGTGGACTGATGAACGCGTGTTGAGATGCGATGCTATGCGACATAGGTAGCGTGGTTGCTAGTAATTGGTTAGCGGATGGTGGTTGTCAAAGAAAAGATTTTTTTTCTTTTTTTTCTTTCGTAATGAGGCTCGGCGACAGTGCATTGTATTGCACGTGAGGAGTCGGGCCGGGTGAGACGGTTGAGGACGGTCTTTGAAGCCGCGTATTTCGATGTCGGCGCGCTTGCGCTTCGAAGGTCAAAGAAAGAGAAGGTCAGACAGGTTTCGGATTTTCGAATCTATTGCCACATGAGGATCGATTGTGTGCTTTATCATTAGACAAGCATGACGCATGCTTGAGGGTGATAGACGACTATGATAATGACAATGTGATGCAAACAAAACGTAGCCAAAAAACCTCCAGTCTTCCGTAATGAGAAACGGTGGAACATGAAATCATTGACAATGCAAGTCTATGACACCCAGCCAAATGCATGTGTAAGACAATAATAGGACCAAAGCCTGGCAGGGATAACATGGAACCAATCCGAGGGTTCTTACATGAAGATGAACGCCGGTGAAATGCAGGAGGCAATATGTACAAAACAATGCATCCAGAATCGACAAGGTATAGAGGACGCTGATGCAAATGATAATTAATCGGGCCTTGCGAGAATAGCGGCAATGGCGTCGCAAGGAGCGCAGGGTTGGATCTTGCGCTTCGGAGCTTCGGAAGGCGGACATGCGCATTCCTCCTCAGAAGTTACGAAGACCGATGATGTGCGTCGAGCTTGGGTGAGGCCTGGGGCGTCTCCCGGTACGAAGAGGGATTCGCGCCTCTCGTATTGTGGAGTGCATGTTTCCTCGTTTGATATGAAGACGGATGCGCGTCGACTAAAATGTCCAGCACTAAGCGAGTCGTCACAAGAGGGGTAGGCGGTGCCCCAGAAAGGCAGCTTCGGAGGCGTGCCCTGTCCATCGTAAGGCACGTAGATGGATCCACCACGGGGCCTCAGGAAAGGACTCGGGTCGTCGAAGTCCTCGTATGGTGACTCTCCGGCGCTCCTGTCTGATTCCTCCGTCGTAGCCTCGAGATGTGACTTTTGCAGTGCGATTTCGAGTTCTTCGGGCGAGAAGGGCTGGGAGGGTTGTCGAGCATGTTCGGATCCCGTGGCCGGACGGGAGGATTGTTGGACGGAGCTGGAGCGACGGGCGCCTTGTGATTGTTTCCGCCGAGCGTCCCGAGGGTCTTCGGTTGGGTTGCGCGAGAGGCCCACTAGGTAGATCAGTAACGCGTCGGTGATGGGAGCGGATAATAGAACATACCATTCAGAACATCTCCCTCGTCATCGCTCGCTTCCTTGATGTTGGCCGGCCTGTCATCACCGGCAATGCTAGCACCAATGCCAGAGTCGACCCATTCCTCGTGGTCGTAGTCTGAAGAGACGCTTGCCCTCCGACTCCGGTGCATGCTGCGACTGCGGCTCCGTCTCCTAAAACTGCTTCGGCGGCTCGGAAGTCTGCTGCCCATTGGCGAATACAGGCTGGCGTTGCTATGCCGACGCCATGCTGTTGTGAAGCTGAAGGCCTCGAGCTTCTTCTTGTGCTCGGGGTCGACGGCGCGGCGGTACTTGAGGGGAGGCATCTTCTCTCCGGGCTGGTAGAAGTCGGAGTCTGGGAGTTCTGGCTTCGCATTCTTGTTGTGGGAGCCGGCGGTCAGTACGCGCTTTAAGCGGGTGCGTAGATGTCCCGGCATTGTGAGATGATTGGAGAGTGGAGAGCGGAGAGCGAAGAGCGGAGAGTGGAGGGTGGAGAGTGGGGTGCGAATGTGTGAGCAAGCAGACGCCGATGGGAGTTGCGGTTGCAGGCGGTATTGAAGTGGTGGGTGTGAAGGTATTGTTGTGTGGAAGTGTGTTGAGAAAGGTCGGAAGTGGGAAGAGCAGTCGGCAGGTGGATTGGGATGGTCGGGATGATGTCGGCAGCAAGTGAGGCTGATTGGGGTGTGGGTCGGGCACAGACGCGGTCGCTATCCTGATCCTGGATGGATGGGGAGGACGTGTTCCGAAACTGGGCTGGGAGGCTCCAGCAAAAGCTCAGGCACGCATGTTGGGGAAGTGCGGGATGTTGACTATCACTATTATGATGGCTGGCCTCGGCGGTTGAAGCGCAGGAGGGCACCAGGCACTAGAATAAAACGCGGAGAAGCCAAAGCTTGTCCGGCTACACTCTAAGAGTACTGCCGCGACGGTGGTGGGCGTGACGACGAGCGCACCACCAGGAGGGCCAGCAAGAAGCGGGATGGCGCATGCACGGCTAACGTTAGCGGTAGAAGTTTTCGAGAAGGAAGCAGGTGCAGGCGCGAAAGGCGCGGCGTGAAGCTGCCGGGCCTTCATGGGCCGAGTGGTGATGGAACTGGAGGTGGGCCAGAACTGGCTGGTGAGCGCTAGGGCGGTTCGGGGGTGAAGGCCGTTGACAGTGGCATCCGTGGTTCGCCGCCTGCATTAATTCGCGCACTCGCAGGCAGCAGGCGCGATTCGCTGACGGTCCGAGGGTGGGTAGACGATGCAAAGTAGACGATACTCCGTACTATGTACGAGGCACGAGGTGCGAGGGTAGAGTGTACGACCGAGTTCGCCGATACATCCGCATTTTCCCTATTCCGGTACGCGCATACTTCTCTCAGACGCAACCGCTCTTCCGCCTGTCACTGAAACATATCAAAGAACCATTCATCGGCTCGGTCTCCTTTGTGCCTCCATCCCGTTTGGGCGCTAACTTAGCTCACCATTACCAGTGAGCTGTGGTCATGGTCTTCACCTTAATTGCGCAAGTGTGGGGTAGTTTGCAACCTCGCGATTGATCGGTGAACCCAGCCGCGTGTGGGACGGCTGTGTTTATAGAATAATAACGCACTGTGAAGAATGCAGATAATCGAGTCTGCAGTGATTTCTGGGTTGAATTTATTTGTTGCATGTCAAACAGCTGCCCCTCTATACCTACAGCAGTGTCTAACAGACCGCTTGCCGATGGCACGCCGAATAGCTTCACGCTTCCCGACCGGGGGATCGCTGGCCAGGATGACGATGCCCTGCATGTCTAACATGTTGCTTTGCCCTGTTTGTGTTCACTCACATCTTCACTGCTGGAACCGCAGACCCAGACCGCGACCATCTCCGAACGGCTGCAATGGGCACAAGGCGCGTCTTTCGGTGGTTGTCCCTCAGTAGCGCGGCTGCTTATTGGAAGGCTCCTGCAGCTCCCCAATCAGATGAGGTCATCGGCGTCGGCATAGGTAGCTACAACAGATGATGATGTCGTGAGCGCGAGAGCTGTGCCCTGCTTTCTACGCCTCCAGTAACCCCGCTTGAAGTCACGCTTGAATACAACAGCGGCAGTGCACGCTCATCCTTCACCCTCACCGTGCATTACAGGGAACGAGCACCGCCATGGAGAAGATCAAGAGCGTCCTGCAAGTGCCAGGCCCTCCATCAGTTCATTGATCGCTAGAGCTAATGGAGCGACAGCCACGGACACAAGAAAGAGGGAGACGTCGCGCACGACTCCCACACGTCTCCATCCACGGCTGCAGGGTGTGCATACCTACCGTACAATCCAGGAGAGGCACTGACGACCTTCACAGTCAACAACACCCCATCTACGACCAGATGACGGGCCAGCAGTCAGAAGGCGGTGGCCCACACTCCCATGTCAAGACCACCAGCGGTGAGCCATACACGGAGCTGGCGCAACCCCTCGGCTCGCCTGGCCTCCATGGACATGGCGCTCATGGCAAGCCCGAGCTATTCAACAATGACGGGCCCATGCCGTCTTCAACAACCACGACCAGTGACCCATACACCAATCGGCCTATGCACACCACAGGTGCCGCTGCAGGAAGCCACCGTCCAGACGCTTACCCTCACGGTCATACTCAAGAGGCTAGTGCTGCAAGCATAAAGAGCGGCATAATCGGCTTTGGCTCACAAGCACAACAGGGACACGCGACGATACCCAGACACATCGGAGAACAGCAACCGTATGAGAACACTATGCGACAGGAGAGCTACACTGCCGACACCGATCGTGCGTTTCCCCTGGCAGGTGGTATAGTCTCCAGGCCCCATGAAGACCCTACATCCTCCAGCACGTACCCGACTGAGCACACATCTACATTCCACAATCGAGGTATCGGCGAACGTGAACCAGGCACAAAAGAGAAGGAAGTCGGTATTGACGATAGTCCCAGCCGGGCCGGTCACGCAAGGGAAGGACTTGCCGGCGCAGCAGCCGCCGCTACTGCTGTCGGAGTTTCCAAGACGCTATCGCGGTCAGAGACCAGGGACGTTCAGGATCAGGCTCGAGAGACTCGCCAGGCCACGTACGGCGATGTACCACCGGCATCTGTGAGTAAAGCAACGATTGCAACCAGGTCATAGTCTACCTCAACGCTTGTGGTGCTAACAGCCACGCAGATGCAGACGGGTAACACTTCGAGTGAGACAACGACAACCCCTAATTTTCCGTCAGCTACACCATCGCAACAGCATGGAACCGAGGATCGCACTTTGCCGGGTACTTCTCACACCGGTGGCGCGTCTTCTCTGCTTGGACCATCAACTACCGGCGAGCGCCCTGCCAACCCACGGCTTGAGTCTCATCAAATCCACATTCCGGGAGCATTCGTTGCTACGCCAAGCGATGAGAGTAAAACCTTCCTCAACTACACTCCTGTTATAGCGTCCGCGTCCGATGACGCTAATCGTCAAACGCCGATCGCAGAGCCCACCTCGACCCTGGATCCGTCTACTGGCCGAGATTCGCATGGAGATGCCGAGGCCGACAGTAAGCATCATGAGCTTCGGCACACCGGCACACTTGATGAACCACAGCCAAGGTCGCCCGGTGACCATGGTTTTGGCCGCGACGCTGCAGTCGCCGGAGGTCTTGGCGCCGCGGGCCTGGGGGCTCACGAAGCATCCCAAAGGCACGAAACGCCAGAGCCTAGCAACAACAAGTCTCTCTACGAGGAGTCGAGCCCCTACAGCTCCAAGGCGTTGGACCCTCGCGTCCTGGGTGACAAGGCCAAGATGGACGAGCAGAAGTTCGATCCACGGGCTAAGACGTCTGACCCCGCCAGTAGGTCAGCCATCTCTGGTCCTCCCGTCTCTCATCTCCCTTCACACGACACCGCTGCACCTATCTCAAACACGCCTCACCGAGAGTCGAACTTCTCGGAAGCTATACCCACCTCTGGCGCCTCTGTTCCTCAACAGCGCTCAACAGGCAAAGATCATTTCTACGGCACGCCTGGGGCCCCTGGCCCAATCGCCGACACCAGTATGCAGCAACAAGATTCAAGTGCGGTTCCAGAAAGCCATCCGCAACATCACTATGGACGGGATGCGGGTTTGGCTGGTGCGGCCACGGCTGGTGGTATGTATGCAGCAAACCGTGACAACAAGCAAGAAAGTGGTCCGGCCTCAAACAATACCGGGACCTATGCTAGCGACGTTCCATCGGAGCAAAGAGGGTACACCACTACCGGCCAGCGAGTCGATGAGAAAGCCGAGCAACCAGGGCAACATCATTATGGTAGAGACGCCGCTGCCGTTGGGGGAAGTGGTGCCGCAGGCTACGGGGCCTACGAGGCCGTAAAGGCATACGGCGACCATAGAATGACTCAGCCAGGGGCATCTCTACCCGAGCAAAGATACGACCCGACCGCGTCCAGTGCCAGGGCGCACAACCCAATCTCGTCGAGGAGCCAGTATGACTACAACGACTCGGCCATACAAAGTAATGTCCATCGGACTGATCCCAACGATCACGTCAATAGGAATGCCGCTCTTGGCGGAGCTGGTCTAGGTGCTGCTAGCGCTGGGGCATATGCAGGATCACGGCATCACGAGGATACTCAACAGCTGCCACTACATCAGAACCAGAACCTCGCTTCCTCTGGGCAGCCAGGATCAATTGGGCAGCCTTCACACCCAACTCAGGGTACACAGTCTTCTTACCCTCTGCAAGAAACGGGTTCCTATCCAGCTCAGGGTACTATTGCACCACACAACACGCATACTCAAGAACATACAATCGGCCGTCCCTATGAATCCATGCCGCCCCCTATGGAAGAGAGCCACGATAAGCGCAATGCCGCAGTTCTCGGTGGTGCTGTTGGCGCTGCCGGATTGGGCGGTGCAGCGTACGTCGACTCTCAGCATCAGGACGAACGTGAAGCCGAAGAGCGCCTGAGAAAGATCGCTCATGAGCGTGAAAAGGAACACCACGGATTGGATAAGGAACAGTACAAGCACGACAAATCCGTAGCAGCAGCCCACGAGAAAGAGGAGCATCGCCTGATGAAGGAGCGTGAGAAGGATGAACATCGCCTGATGAAAGAGCACGAGAAGGAACAAGCCCGCCTTGCGAAAGAGCAACATCAGCGAGAAAAGGAAATTGAAAGAGAGAACGAAGGCGATGAGAAGAAGAAGGGCGGTCTGCTGGGCTTCTTGCACCGCGACAAGTCCAAGAAGGAGAAGTCGACCTCGAGCCCAGAGACTTCACCCCGTCAATCGAAAGACTACAGCCCTAGACATTCCGTCGAGGAAAGTAATCCTGATTCGCCGCGCTGGAAGGGCAAAACCCGCCTCCACAAAGACCCACCCAAGGGCCATCCCGCGCGTGAGGCCATGGAGTATCAACAAGCTTCTGACTACGGCCATTCCGGAAAGCGCGAACACACGGGCGTTGACGGACCAATCGGTGACCCCAACATGATTAGTGGTGACCGGTAAGCGCATTCCTACTTTCCTCATCGAAGCACGACACTAATACACATACAGTGAAACCCAGCGAGGTGTCTACGGCGCTCACCCCGCATCTGACCTGGAACACAACACCAGCGTCACGGATCCCCATACCGGACTTCCCATGAACACTCGTTACGGTACCGGAGCTGGAGGCACTGATGGTAACCCCGCTATTCATGGTCAGCATACTCATCCCGGAGCGGGACAGAGTACTACTGATTGGGAGGCTATCAGGAAGGGTGATACGCTGTACTAAATAGTAAATTTTGGTGCGCTGGCAATGGAAAAGGAGTATACATGACGTATGATTTTATGGCATATGGTTACGATTGAATGAGTAGCTAGCACTTATACTATTCTCTCGGTTTGCATGTATGATTGATTGTGTGTTATGTGGCGCTGCATGAAGATGCTCCAATCGAATGTATGGCGTAGATACCGGTATAACCTCTTGACCTGATTGGATGCTCAATTGTAAAGATTGACACAAATGTAGAGTATATTTCATCTCGTCAAAGAACCCCTTTACCTACCTACAACATGTACTCCTTCCTTCGGTAGCCCTGATGTGACCAGGCCCGCCACCCCACTCTACAATCGACATGAAAAAAATGGTATATACCATTTATGAACCGTACCTCACTGCTATACAGCTTCAATCGTGCGTCGTCTGCCTCGTGTCACTAATGAGGCCCGGTTGGGTATGGGCTACCTACCTAGCGGTTACAATAACATATGAGCGACTTCGCGCGCGTGTGTGATAGGTACGGAAAGTGGGGGGTTTTTTTTGGTTGATACAATACTGTTGATACGGCAAAGGTGAGGTTGAATCAAGTAATGGTCGTTGCAACGAGTTGAGGTAGATAATTGATTTACTAGAAGCAGCAAGGTTGCACCTCGTAGAGGAAGTACAGCTTGCGCACGGGCTACCTGATTATGTAATCAGGTGCTCTCACTCTACGTACGTACAGTGGTTCGATTGCCAACAAATACTATATATATATATCGTAGTTAAAACGTTGGATTCATAGATTTGCATCCCCCCCCCTCGTTCCCAAAAAAAAAATTCTCAAAAAGAAAAAAGAAAAAAGAATGGTATCATGGAAATTTCTGATTCATCGAATGCGGTGATTGATTGATTATTCTTCGTTCATTTGCATTCCATTAGGTAGGTAGGTACATGGGTAGTCGATCTTACTTTTTTTAAAAAAAACTCGCCCCTAAAAAAAATCGTACAACAGTGTGGGAGTCATACTGGAGCAGAAAGATCAGAAAGACCTGAAGAGCCAAAAAAGATTTAAAAAAAAAAGAAGAGAAAAAAAAATTCCCCTGGGCCTAAGCCACCATGGTTTGGTTTGTATTGCTTTCCGTGCCGCCTAGCCTCGCATGCGCCAGGCTGGATTGTGCGGCTTCCTGGAGTTGTGCTTCTACATTGCGTTCTCGCTCCATTTCCCGTTCAGGCGGGGTGCTACGGGAGGGCGGTATTCGTGGCTCGTGTGACATTTCGTGAAGCAGTAAGGGTTGCGAGTGCTGTTCCGTTTGCTGCCGCTGCGGATGGGATGATGATGACAGATGCTGTGGGGTGTGGTGGCCGTTAGTGGATGAGACATGTGATGGCGTCGTGCCGTGGTGCGGTGGACTCAGCATCGCCGCGGGACTCGCCGTGCTTGTGCGGTCGCCGCTCTCGTGGTCACTGGTCTCGCTCTGGCCGTTGCTGGTGCTGCTGGCAGCATATGTGAAGCCACCGCGTAGTTCGGGTTCCCTCACCTCTCTCCATGAGCATTTTGCATGTTTCTTCGTGCAGCCCATGCAGGCAGTGAGGTTCTTCAGACAGTCCATGTGTAGCCTGCGACAGCGATCGCAAGGTGGCATTATGCGCTCACCTTTGGCCAAGCCCTCCATTCTGTGTACCATTTCAACCTTGAAAGGACCTCCGTCGTCTTTCTCTGGCTGTTGGCTAGCGCGCTGGCTAGCTGCAGGAAGGAGACTTGAAGGGGTATTTGGTATGGGGACCGGTGAGTTCATCATTGAATGCAGCTCAGACTCATTGAGAGGGTGTGACGCCCTTCCGACTTGTTGTGGGGCTGTTTGAGGGCCATCGGCGGGTTTCGGCACAGGCCTCGACGGAATTGCGGCTGGCGTGGAGGGGTGGGAGATGGTGTGGCCGCCCATAGACGGCCTCCCCGCATCAGTGTTGCTATTGTGAGGCTGGGACGATGAGCGCCTATCACTCAATGTGTGGAACTTTGCTAGCAGTTCGTGTCGGGTAGACGATGAAGAACCGTGACCGTGGCTGCGGCTGTGACCGTGGCCCTGAGGGTGACCATGACCATTTGTTTCCTGATGCTGACGCGCGTTGACGGCAACGAAGCCACCCCCACCGGGCGATGTCTGCAGAGCAATGTTGTGTCCATGACTCTGTCCGTGACCATGGCCTAAGCTGTGCACGTTGGAGCTGCCGCCGTTCATAAGAGCGACGTTGGAGGGGCTTGTAGGCCTAGGAAGCTGGGGCGCGGGACTTGCGCTCGCTCGTCGATCGAGAATGGCCTGTTTGCGCCCCTTGAGTCTGTGGTTGAGCTGGCGAGTACGAGCCGCAACTGTTTGGTGTTAGTGGAGACACTTTAAGTACTAGTGACCCTATTGTCAACTCACCCTGATCGGCCAATGAACATATCTGGCCGAGGTTCTTCTCCAAGATCTCGATGGTTCCCAGCTCCTTCTCCTCGTCCTCTATGATGGGTTGTGGAGGGATCATCTTCTGCGGAATACCCGAGGATATCAGGACAAAGTCCTCCTCGGAGATCTGGACGCGGCATTGCTTTGTGTAGAATTGACAGACGCTCACTCCTTCGCTCATCTGATCCAACTGGAACTGCTCGGGCTTGTTGCGCGCGAACTCGACTACGTCCAGCCAGGTGACCGTGGTGGTGTCCTTGCCGTGGCTCTTCAGCACCCGCGGTGGCCCGTCGAACAGCCTCTCGAATCGCTTGATCAAGATGGGTCCCAGCGGTCTTGCGCCGAGGTTGCACGCCATGCTCTCGTGGCGGTCCAGCACGCCCTGGTAGTCGCTGAGCAGCGAGAGTATGTTCGGAATGGTGTCATCATTCGTAATCAGCGGCAGGTCTTCGTCGAGGAGTCGTGCGAGATAATTAATCTGCAGGTGGTTGTGTGTCTTGGCGGCTTTGGGTGGTGGCGCGGACCCAAGGTGCATCTCGTGCGAGGGGCTTCGTTTGCGCTTTAGATCGCTGGGAATGGGCGGCGCATGGTGCGACGAGGCATGCGACGACATGCTACTGTCGCCCGTAGTGCGCGAATCGAGGTTGGCCATGACCCGGGCTTGCTGGAGTGTCCGAGGCGGTTTATCAGAAGGTGAGCGGAATCAGGCTAACAGGTCCGAGGGTGGAGCGGGACTAGCGGACAGCCAGCTCACAGAGCACGCCAACGAGGTGGGAAGCATAGACCTCGGGAGCGCCAATTTACAGGCAGAAATACATGGCACGCACGAGCTGGAGCAGAGTAGGAGAGACGGACGAAAGCCAGCAGTTGCGAGGGGACGGGTTGTGGCATTCGGTGGCTGTACAGCGCCGACAGCACGGAAATGCAGAGCAGAGGGCGGCCCCCAAACTCCAGACGACAAGCATAGCGCACGGAAATAAGAGCAGCCCTTTCCCAGGGCGCATTCCGCGACCAATGAGCAATGGCGTAAGCGGGAAACGGGTCTGCGCTCCCGTCCTTGTGATAAAGGACGCCGTGCGCTGTTGACCCTTCTTGCGCCCGAGTTGGTGACAGGAGCTCGTAAAGGCCTCCGGGGTGCTGCACATCAACGGAAGCTGGAGGCCGAGGGCGACGAGAGCGCTAGATTTTGACGCCGACATCGTTCGGAGGGCTGACGACGACTACGGACTGCGGCATTTTCACCGGGGCAGTTCAGACGCCCGTGGCCCGTAGCGGAGAGTCTGGATCAGCCGGCGGAACTCCACCCCCTGGACACGTAAGCGATACGCATCGAGTCAAGCGTCGCTTGCAGCACATCACGTGAGAGCGGGATGAGGGAGGACCCCCGAGCCTTACCGAAACGGAACAGCCCACTAATTAGGTAGCTCGACTGGCGGCATCTCGGAGCTGCACGTCACCGCAGGTCTCAATCCCGCCAACACGCCTTCCTTTCTCTAACTCAATATCATGTCTGAGCGAGGCGCATTCCGGGGCCGAGGCGGTGGACGGGGAGGCGACCGTGGTGGCAGAGGCGGGGGCCGTGGAGGAGCACCGGCGGGAGGTGCAGCAGGCCAGACGGAGCGGCCGAAGAAGGAAAATATACTCGACCTAAGCAAGTACTTGGACAAGCAGATCACGGTCAAGTTCAGTGGCGGAAGAGAAGGTAAGCCTGAGCTGATGGGCTATTTGGGTCATTGGGAAAGAATCGGAAAGAGCGACCGGAGCTAATTTCCCCCAGTCATCGGCATCCTCAAGGGCTACGACCAGCTCATGAACCTGGTATTGGACGAGGTCAAGGAGGCTCTGACAGGTATGCGCTGGAGGATAGATGCGCATTGGCCCGACTGACATTCTGCAAGATGAGGACGGCAACATTCGGTATCGCAAGCTCGGCCTCATCGTCGCACGTGGCACCCTCCTCGTAGTCATATCGCCCGTCGACGGCAGCGAAGAGATCTCGAACCCGTTCGCTCAAGAGGAGGAGTGAGGATGACGTGCAGGCGGCGGTTGCGCGAAAAGTGCAAAACCTTGGTATGGCACCACAACGGAAAAGAGCAACGGCAAGGACTAGGAACGCTGGAAAGGGCATTGAAGCCCGACAGGATACCCATGAGGCATATGCGAGACGCGTTCACGACTCCCAGGGCTCTCATCAAAATAATAAACGATTTGTCCATTTAGTCCCAGGCACGCCAGGATACCACGGCAGCCGAAATAGATCAGTGCTTACTCAGCAACAACCGACTTTTGTGATACTATGAATGCTTGAGTCTGGTCCATCATAGCGCAGACAGCCTGCTTGTCCTCTATATGCTGACGATGCAACGCTACGGCGCGAAACCACAGTTCCATAGAGACCCAGCACACTTTGTTGTCACTACGCCAACTGTTGCTGTTCTCGGCTGGCTGGGGCAATGGCTGAGGAGGTACTTTTTGGAACTTGAGCATAGCGTCTGTGTGTGGGGAGGGAGCAGAGTGGGATTTTGGGTACGAGGATATGGTGAGAGTAGTGGTAGAGGTTGTGGATGACAGGGGGTGATGGCTTGGGAGAATGAGATAGTGTGTCTCTGGATCAAGGAGAGATGTACGCAAGAAAGATCTTTACGCTTTCTTAGAATGTAGGATGATGTCGTGGCCGGTGCCGTTTATCGTCGCGCTGTTCTTTGCCTTCCCTGCTCCACTACACATGCGTAGTGTAGATTCGTGCCAATAAAACATCGTCTCCAAAGGCGACCCCACAACAATATCAATAAAAATCATTGCGATTCCGCGTACTCCTAGTAGGATCCAATATCACCATTGTGAAATGTGGCGGTGCTGTGATGTGGTTGGCAGCCAAGTCAATGGCGATCGTTTCAGGTTGCCTCATCATGCACGCACTGCCACGCAGCACTCGTATCCATCAGGCGCCAGTATTGAAACAAGCTCTCGCTCTCAGCCGCACATCTTCTTCCATCGCACATTCCTTCAACCTTCACGTTCTTCGCACTATCATCATATTCCAACTGATTTCATCGCGCGTTCTGTTGTTACACCTGCACGCACGACCACGGTCCTTTGTTAAGAGCCCTCACGCGCCACAATCTTCGGAGCAATCGCCCGAGCGAGTTAAGAACCCGAGCGATTGGGGATCCTGTATACAAGTACAGTAGTATTATCTTTGAACAGCGCAGTCGTCCGACAAACAGTCTCGGTGTATTGGTACCTACCTCGCGTATCCGCGTTCCTCGCTCTGTTAATCAGCTTCGCATCGACGGTTCCACGGTTTTGCCCACTCACGCGCTAGCGTGTCGACACCGGACATATCGGTACGACATTTGAAATGACATACACAATGTTACAATCAGTCAATCCGTCAACAAGAACTCTGTCTGCCGTCTCAGACTTTCCTGCCACCGGCCTAGGGCTCAAAATTTGGGTAACGCTGACTGCGCTACTCCTCCCACTAGCCCTACTTGTAGCCATCCAAAGATACCGCAAGATGCAACAACAAGCCCGGAAGCCCTTTCCATTTCTGAAACTGCCACAGGAACTTAGAGACATGGTCTACGAATACCTAATTGAAGACCCCATCTACCCTCCTCCGCCAGCCCGTCAACACCAACGCTCGGCATTAGGGTGGATGAAGCCCGGGCGGTGGACATGCACCTCCATAACCGCAAGCGCCCAACGACGGGTCAGTACCTCAATATTCCTCGTGAACAAGCAAATCTACACCGAATACACGGACATGCTCTTCAAACGCACAACCTTCCACCTCTCCATCTCCCCCGAAACCTACAAGCCGCCCACCCCCTCTTCCCTCCCCGACACCGATGACCATGACCGCGTATGGAACCTCGCTCCCAGCACGCTCTCCAAAATCCGCACTTGCTCTTTGAAACTAATCACCACCTCCTCCATGCTCGGCGTCACCGACCCACGCGCCATGACATCCTCATCCTGGACGCTCGGCCAACGCATCCGCAACCAACTCAAACACATGTCCTCCATCAAATCCTTCACCCTCGACGCAAAAGCACTGGGCGATCCGCTATGGAACCCGCTGTGGATCTGGTACCACGCCTCCCAGTCTTTCAAGTTGCTAGGCACCGACTTGTCGGATACGGTGCCCGTGGGTCCGAGACTGAGCAAGATTACGTTTTCGTTGGATACGTGGAGTCCTGGGGAAAATTATCTCGAGAGGGATGAGCAGGGTGGGGGCGAGTGGGTTTGGTATTGTATGAAGGGGCATGCTGTTGGGAGTGATATTGGGGCCCAGATGACTGTCAGGGAGTTTTGTGCGAGTTTGTATCGGGAGTGTAAAGTTTGCAGGGGGGATGAGGATGGGGAGCAATGACTACGAGGGGCGAGGGGCTGGGTGGAGGCGCTATTGAGGAGGTTTGACTTGGTGGGTGTGGTTGGTGTGTGAATGGGATTGCTTGCAGGGTGTTTTGGTATTGCTCAGGGTTATTCTTGTGTACAGGTAGGAGTTATTTGCAGCGGCTCTGCCGGTCACCTACTATATTCCTAATACTATTCTTAATGCCCACTCTCAACCTCAGCATCCTCCACCCCACCCACCCTCCCTCCCTCTCTCCCTTCATTTTCTTCATGTCCTCCCTCCTTCTTCACTTCCCCATCCCCTCCCCCAACATCTCCTTAGCCGGCAACGTAGCAAACCTGCTCATAACCTCCAAATTCTTCTCCTTGCTCATCTTCTCATCGCTCTTACTAATCTCAGCCAGTATCTTAAAATAGTCAATATAAAACGCCGGGGTAAACGTATTAAAAAACTTGGCCTCCTCCTTCGTAGGATTGCTAAACGTATGCGGCGCGCGGATAGGCACCGTCACATAATCCCCTACGTGCGCGTCGTGGTATGCGCCGTCGGGCGCGTGGAAGCGCACCATGCCCTGCGTTACGAGGAACGTTTCGTCGTGCATTTCGTGCCAGTGGGCGGGCGGGCCGGCTGTATTGGGGGGAAGTGTGAACTTTTGGGGCAGGCATGTATGGTTAGTGGGGTGGTTGGAAGGGGAAGGGCAGGGCAGGGTAGGGTTCAAATGTCACCTCGGCCGAACCTATGCGGTTGTCTGTTCTTGAGCCGTCTTCCATGACTCTGCAGGTGATGTGGCCGAGTTTGAGGATTTCGCCGGATTTTGCGGACACGAAGTTTATGGGGCGGCGGGGCATTTTCATGCTTGCCATTGCTTGTCGGGCTTCGTCGTCCATGGTCTGAAGTCGGTGGTTTTGTGTATGCTGGTCGTAATTTTCGAGTTGTATATGGTATACTCGGATGGAGGACTGGAGTGTTGACTAGGAGCGTCTTCAAAATGCAGGGAGGGATGTAAGCATATGAGTATAAGTACTCCCGTATACGATGGCGTTCACGACTGCGGAGAGCCGGTGGAGCCACAAGGGCATTCAGCTAAGGCTCGGAAGAGGGCAACATCATGCGAGAGTCCGGCCAATTGACGCAGCCCAGAATGTAAGGAGCCATAACCCCGTGTCAAGACGCTTGTTATGGGCATGGTGGTGACTTGTATTCATCCAGACAATGACTGCTAATGCGGTCAGTGAATGCCCCGCCTTCCGAATGGCGCTAGTGCAGGGGGTTTTAGCGGGACGCGAACGCACCGCCCTGAGCCCTCTACGTCGTGTGGTCGTATTCCGGTAAGCTTCCGCCTTTTACACGCCCTTCACTTACCTGCATGAGGCTAAAATCCGCGTCTTCTTGCTGCCTGGTCGTGCAAAAGAAAAAGAATCAGAACTGCCATCTGAAACCCTAATCAACCATCCAGCAACTACTCCACAGCTTTTCCTATCAACTGTCCCTCCAACGCGATTGTCAATATGACGAAAAAGCTGTTTACAGTCCTCGAGAACAATCCGGATGTGATGAACCACCTCGCCCACGACCTGGGTCTCGATACAGATGCCCTTTGCTTCTACGACATCTACTCACTAACTGACCCCGATCTGCTGGCTTTTATACCACGACCAGTCTTGGCACTTCTCGTCATCATACCGCTTACGCCTACCTGGTACGAGGCTCGCACAGCCGAAGACAAAGATAAACCCGAATATGCAGGCAAGGGCGATGGCGAACCTGTCATTTGGTTCAAGCAAACAATCGGCAATGCATGCGGCAGCATAGGCCTTGTTCACAGTCTACTCAATAGTGAGGCGTCAAAGCATATCCGTCCCTCGTCCACACTGGACAAGATACGCGACGACGCACTACTAAAGTCGATCTGGGAGCGGGCCAAAGTCCTCGAAGACTCGGACGAGTTCGAAAAGGCTCATGCGGATGCGGCGAAGCTTGGGGATACAGCTACGCCAACACCAGTCTCGGATGAGCATACTGGGCAACACTTTGTGGCTTTTGTGAAGGCAAAGGACGGTCATTTATGGGAACTTGAAGGCGGCCGTAAGGGTCCACTTGATCGTGGTGCGTTGGACGAGGCTGAGGATGTGCTCAGCCCCGCTGCACTCGAAAAGGGTATTGGAAGGCTGATGAGAATCGAGAGTGAGAGCGGTGGGGACCTCAGGTTTTCTGCAATCGCATTGGGTCCGAATCTGAATTGAATCTTGCAGGAAACGAAGTGGAGAGCTAGCATGTGGTTATGTGTGTCCACTGTTCGGTCAGATTTGTCTGCTATCTACCCAGTGTGTAGCACTTGTTTCTTCCTATCTCACAGCTCAGTCCTCATACGCCGCCTCACTCATGAACGGACTCTTTCCTCGTATGCGCCTCCCATATCTCAGCAATATCAACGGAATAAAACTCAATGCCAGCGCCATGAACCCCAGCAAACTACTCGCCCACTGGAAGCCTAGCGTGCGATACATGCTTTGCGTCGCGAGCGGCAGGAACGCCGCCATCAAGTTTTCTAGGAACGCGCAACCTGCGATGGCACTAGCAGCATATTTCGCATACGCATCCACCACATACGTCGTCACCGCGGCCGCACTGCCAAACATGCCGAAACCCACAAAAGCAAGCGAGATGCTAGGAACGATCCATGGTATCGATGGATAAGATGTCCATCCAAAGTAAAACAGCCCTCCACTTAGCCCGATGAACGATGCGGGAACACTGAGGTAGAGACGCGCTTCTGGAACGGGTTTGCCTAGTATTTCCGTGTTCCGCTTTGCAGATGCAAAGTATATACGGTCCTGCGCCAGCGACGCGAGAAGGCCGACAAGCTCGCCGATTACGACGGCGGACTGGACGAGGCCTGTGCCGAAGAAGGTCCAGCCATAGAGTTCGGTGTAGACCTGAACGATGGACTGGGTGAACATAAATGCCGTCCCAACACAAAAAGCGCTCCACAATCCGAAAGAGAGGACAACTCCTTCCGTGCAGAGCATACGCGTGGGGCGGATCAGTGTCTCTTTAAGGATGTCGCTGAAGCTCGTACGTTCCTTCTCCGCCTGGGCAAAGACATTCCGTCCCGTACTGGCCCGAAGACGACGCGCGCGCTGCGTAAGAATAACATCTTGACGGACTTCCGGTAGTAGGAAGAAAAGAACGGGTATCAACGCGCTGTAGAAGACAATCTGCGCGAGAAAGACCCTGCCCGTCCCATTAGCCTTCGAAAGACAAAATGTTGAGAATAGGTATAACTGTACCACCGCCAAGTCGTGTACTGCACAACCAAACTCCCAAACACGGGCCCCATGTTCAAGCCAGCGAGAAGAGCAAAGATATACAGCGACGTCCCGAAACTCTTCGCCCGTCCCGCCTTCCAGATATCACTTACAATCCCAGACGTGATATTCGCTAGCACACCCGAGCACGAACCAGTAATGATGCGCGTTACAACCAGCGTCGCAAAATTCTCTGCCAACGCCTGCGGGATGATAAAAAGTATCATCACCACGTATATCGCCAGATAACTCCATCTCACGCCGAAATTCTCCATCAACGGCAAGCCTAAGAGCGGTGCTGCGGCGCCGCCCAAGTTCCAGCTGAGCACTGGCCAGTAAGAGTGTGGGAAAGCGGCGTCGCTGATGGAGAAACTGGTGTTTATTTGCTCGGCTGCCGACGTGAGCATTGTGCCACTTACTTGGACTACGAAAGTCATGGTGCAGGCGAGGATTGTGGTGCGCCATTTTTTGGACACGGGGAAGTTGAAGGGGTTGCCTGGGTCGGCAGGGGATTCCCAGTCTAGAATTTGGGGTTCTGGGGCTTTCGGGGTGTTGGGTTGGAGTGCTTGAGCGGGGAGTAGGGGCTTTTCGTTTGTGGAAGGTGACGATAGGCTTGTTGAGGACCGCGATGTTGTTGTTGAGGGTGGTGTTGCCATGATGTCTGGCAATGGTTCGCGTTGACGCTTAGGTATGCGATGGGTTGTTGCTGGAGGCGAATCCAAACGCGGGGATGAAGATGGAAGAAGTTGAACAGAAGAAAACGACGTTTTGAACAATCAGCCCTGCTATATTCTTTCTCTTGTACTCTTAACACTGCTGGTCCGACCTAAAGATAGGTAAAAACGGGCTTTTGACGGGACAAGATGCAGATACCCGTGGAGCACCCGCCTGACACTCAACCAACGATGTAAAGCTCGTTGGAGTAATAGGATGCCTGGCACTCAGATAATGATACCACGTCCAACGTTGAGTTCTGCGGACCGGAGCGTGTACGTCTTGGAAGAAAGAAAACACAGAAATCGGGGGATGACGGCATTCAATTTCCAGTAAGAAAAACATTGCCATTTCCTTTCGTGTGCGATTTTCCATGGCTGCGGCGAGAGAATGTGTGACATCATGGTTCATAAAATGCTTGTGTTTGACTAAACAGCTGGCCTAAGTATAACGTAAAAAGAAGTGCGAAGCGAGCCGAGGTGAGACTAGGTGTGGTAGGGAAGGGCACAAGATGAGGAGATGAGGTTGTACCCACGTCTTGCGACGTTCGACCTAAAATGAATGTGATTCAAAGGATGAAGGCTGTGTATTTGTGAGAATTTGATGGCATGGGATGGCTCACCGTAGGTGTGAGGAACAATGAGAGGTGACGCAGGAGTGTGGCCCGATGCGCCAGAGCCGAGATTGCCGCGCCAAAGTAGATAGATTTGCGTTCAACAAAACACCATGCAGCACTAATAACAGGCATCTACAATCCTACCTACACGTAATTCTCGCGCGTGCCCTTCTCCGCACTGCGATAGATCGCCTCAATCATTTTATGCCTCAGCACTGCATCCTTCCAAGTCGTAACACTATATCCTTTGTCCAAACCAACACCCGCCCATGCATCCCAAGCCTTACCAACATTAAACGACGTATCAGCCGCCTTATCGACCTTAACTTCTTTGAGCTCTTCTTGGCCTACCGCCAGCTTCACGGACGGCTGAAACATCTGAACATGGCCTCCCATCTTGGGCCCTTCGAGCACAATCGAGCCCTCCGTGCCGATGATCTCCCAAACGAAGTCGCGCCCGGTGCGAGAGAGGCCTGGGGCGTAGGTTACGTCGACGTTGCCGCCACCGTTCACGAGGGAAGCGTTTATGCTCACGAAGTCGTGCGCTGTTTTCTTGCGCTTTTCTATGGGCTCGTAGTTTTCGTCCACTAGGTCTAGCTCAGGGTAGTGGTTGGAGAGTGTTGCAGAAATGTCTTTGAGCTCACTGTTTAGGACGTAGCACAGTGCATCCACGGCGTGGCCGAATGGTATGGTGAGTAGGTTTGCTCCGGCTTCGATGGGCAGAGCGTAGAGCAGGGACTCTTGGATGATGCCGCCGAAGAGCAGGCCCTGGGAGAATTAACAGTGTTCTTGTGTATTGGGTCGTATGCTCACATGGCCGAACATCGTGGTCCCCATAATCTTCCCCAGCTTGCCAGAAGCAACAATTTCTTTAGCTTGGAGGATAGACGGGCTCTGGCGCGCCTGTAGCCCGACCATCGTTCTCACGCCCTTCTCGTTCGCCAACTGCACGAGTTCCTCGGCTTCGGCGAGATTGCGCGCGAGCGGCCATTCGGAGAAGACATCTTTACCGGCTTCAAGAGCAGGGCGGATGAGGTCATAGTGCTGCGGAACGTTGACGCTGACGGCTACAATGTCGACATTGGGGTCCTTTGCGATTGCGGTAGGGTTATCGTAGACTGATACATTTTTCAAAGAGTATTTCGTTGCCGCTGATTCGGCAGAAGCTTGCGAGCTGTTTTGCAAGGCCGTCAATTGGTAGAGGCTCGTTCGTTGTAGGTATGGTAGGTGTGATCGCGATGCCCAAGAGCTGCAACAGATGTTAGCAGGGGATGCTCGTGCCACATTCCTCTTGCTTACTTGCCCTTTAGCAGACAAACCGATGAGCCCAATGCGCTTTGGTGAGTCGGCCATGATGCATGTCAGATTACATATATGTACAGCAGAGACTGGGAGAAGTTGGATGAAGCCTAGCGTGGTAATCAATGTGTTGGCTTCCCTACAATCTGCCTACGGTACGCTTCACTCTCGCGCGTGGACTTCACTGGCACGAAGGTAATAGAAGATGCGATGCACCGGTGGCGCCACCAGTAACGATGACGCAAGGTGTTCGAGCTGCAGTTATCCCCACCGAAGGGGTTTGGCGCGTGTATTATATCCGAAAGACCAGGGACACCCGGGCAGCTTCCGCCTTTCACCCGCCCAGCGCCCTGCACCCTTCGCCTAACGCGGATAAAGGCAGCAATACAGTTACAACGCGAACGCTATATACCCTCGCTGCTTATAGGGTGTCGGAAGGCAACCGGATACTCGGGCAGCAAAGGTCAGGTCTACCTAGTACCTACCTAGCGATCCCAAGCTCTTCTTTCCCGGACGAGGTCTCGGGCGCTTTGTTTCGCCCCGGAACACCTCCCAGGACACCTAGATAATCCTTATCATATTACCCATCATGGGATAAGCTCCTGCAACTAACTAGATCAGTATGTTATCACTTACGAGTAATAACAATCAATCAGCGAAAATACCGACAGCCAGGATGCGGCACAGCAGCAGCAGGAGTAAATAACCAACAAGAGAAGTCGCTACCTAAGTACCGATAGGACAGCACACTGTACTCATAATTTTCGCACCCAAATCAGCAAATACCTTTTTCAAAAATGCAAAACAGATTGTACATTACTGCGGTCCTCACTGGTATTCTGCTTCATGCCATAGTCTTCTCTAGACACGAGTGGGATCGACATGCACCGAGGATTGTAATCTATGCTTACGTCCTCTATGTAGCTGCTGTCGGACTATTGATAGTCAAAGGAGGTTTCACCTTTGGTCAATCTATTTTGGAGACTCTCATTCTTGGAGCTGCGCTTCTCAGTGGGCTCTTCGGTTCTATGGTTACATATCGGCTTTTCTTACATCCTCTCCATTTGTTTCCCGGTCCGCTGGTCGCCCGCTTGACCAGTTTCTGGGTCATTCAACAGAGCATACCGGATCTCAAGTTTTACGTCAAGCTGCGCGGACTACACGACCGGTATGGCGATTTTGTGCGAATACGTAGGTGGAGAGCTAACATATCGATTGAATATATGGTTATCAACAACTGACTTTACTTAGGACCTCGTGAAGTCTCCATATGCCATCCAGATGCGGTCATTGATGTACATGGACCTCGGAGTCGCATTCGAAAAGGGGAGTGGTATGATCTTACATACCCTCATCCTAACCTACAGGCTGTTCGCGACCCGGAGCTCCACAGAAAGCAACGTCCGTACTGGGACAAAGCATTTCAAAGCAATGGTGAGCTTAGTGTAATATATCAAGTTCCTCTAGCTAAAAGTCTTCTAGCTTTGCAGGAGTATACGCCTCGCCTTGCCGCGCACTATAAGATCTTGATGAGTATGTTTGATAGCCATGCTACGCTCGGAACTTCGGTAGATGCGAGCGGGGCTTTCTTGGATCTCTTCTTTGACGTCATATCGGATCTTACATTTGGAAAGTCCTTCAATGGACTGACCACAAAGCAACGAAGCCCCATCGTCGAAGAGTTCCTAAAAAGACAGAGACCGGGGGGCTTCCTGTTGCTCCATATCCCGATACTGCATATTGTGAGACAACTGAGCATGAAGACGATTAAGAAATGGGAGCATTGGTACGAAGCAGCTCTTGAAGCGCGCAAAACGGTTAGTCAATCAAGCCCACACTGCCGTACACAACTCACTGAACCGGGTAGATGCGAACAGAGACATCAGACATTTATACCTATCTCTCCAAGTCTGATGGCTTCATGAGCAATCTTGTTGGTGAAGCTGAACTAATTATGGTTGCTGGGGCCGATACCAACGCAATCACCATAACCAATGTTTGTTACCTAATGTGCCGACATCCTGAGTACCAAACGAAACTCTACGAGGAGTTGGCAGAGCTGCCGACAATAGACGGCATCATCGATGATCAACATCTCGTCGGTAAGCCCTATCTAACAGGTATTATCAATGAGGCATTGAGACTGCATCCTCCTGCACCATCTGGTGTGCAGCGCTTGACACCTCCCGAGGGTGCAGTAATTGCAGGTCGCTATATCCCAGGAGATATAGTCGTTACCACACCTACCTATTCTCTGCATCGGGGTAAGATTCATTCCTCGCAAAATCGCATAAACTGATATGTGAAGATCCCCGCACGTTCGCTCGACCCAACGACTTCATCCCCGAGCGCTGGTCTTCAAAACCAGAGCTCGTCCTTCGCAAGGAAGCCTTTCTACCTTTCGGCTACGGGGCATACAACTGCTCTGGCAAACCGTTGGCGATGCTCCAGCTACGGATGGTAGTTGCTATGATCTTCAAACAATTTGAGGTCTCGTTTGCTCCTGACAAGGAACTCGAATGCCAACATTTCGTCGACCACCAAGCCGACTGCTTCACCTTGCACTTGGAGCCTCTACCGCTGCTGCTGAAGAAGCGGCAGACTGTGGATTAAGGCAGGACTAGGCCCTCGTTGCTTTCCGTCTACGTTCGGTGTGTTCGCTATCGCGATGTATGCCGTGGTTCAGTCAACAACAAGAATATCTGTTCATCCAGAACCACCGCTTACAGAAGTGTCGTAAAAGATCGCTACGACGGCTCTAACTACGGGGATCACACGTATCAACGAACCTACTACCTTTTACTTCAATGCAAAGCTTTCAACAGCACATTGGGTGCCACTGGTGTTACGTCTGGTTTTGGGACTCATTATGCTAACGATTCCCCACACGAACCATGCGCTTTCGCACATGAGCTGTACCGATGACACGACATGAAGATTCACCATCCCTGGTACTACCTCGTTATTGATTGTTCCATAATTTCGTAACCAAACCGCTTCAACTCACTCACAAAAGACTACTAGAGACAGCTGGGATGTCACAAACAACTCCTCGTCTTTCACTTGTTTCTCATCTCTCTTCTCAGACTGGCACCCTGCGTCTACAGTAAAACACCCGCAAACTTCTTTCCTTGGAATGTACATAACCACAGCACTCAAATGTCGCATCGCGTAACCTAGAGTTTTCAGTACAAGCAGCGGACTCATCGCTGAGTAGTCAAACAGCACGATTTTGCTTCTATAGGATTTTCTATTCGCCGACGAGAATGCGCATCGACCACCCGTCTTAACCCACGCCAGTGGTGTACAACAAGCCATTGAGATACCCGATGATGCGCGCTCTGGCCTTTGATCTTGCACCGCTTACTCCCCGCACCAGTATTGGGTATTCGTGACCTCCGTGTTTCGGGACAATAGGGCTGTATTGATCGTTTCTAAGAGTGAATGAGTACGGAATACGTCACTTGAGCACTCGCAGCGCGGGATGGCGTGGTATAAGGCGGCATTGACTTGGTGGCTTATAATTTGCGGGTGCGGATGAGCTCTCTCTATTCATCTTGTTTCACTGTCCACACAAGCAGAGATGTTGTCCTCGCGCCAGCTCCGCCTTCTCTAAAATGAGACGTCGAGAGACTATCCGTATACATCATTGCGGGGCCATCCAAATCCCTTGACTGCTATTGTTCTATTGTCTCTTATTGTTTATCGGGGATGGTGAGAGCGGCTTCATATTCCACTCTCACCGCGGTGAACCCCAGCCACTCGTATTGTTGGCCTGAGTGCGTCCCCAAGCTTATCGCTCGGTGAGAGCGGTAGCAGGTTCTTTCCTTTACTTCGTTCCTTTACTTCTTTCCTCTCCTCCCCTCTCCTCTCCCGTACAACTCTTTCAACAATTCACTCACCATTGCAAAATGGCGCCCAACCGTCGCGGTAGCGCAGCACCCCCGCGCGCGGTGACCCAATTCCGGTCACGCTCAAAGAAGGTTAATAAAGAGTGTCAAGAAGCGTTCGCTGCGATTTTCCCTTTTGACCCAGAACTTTCTGTCCCAACTGAGCTCTCAGGTGGTCCGCAATCGCAACCCAACCCCGATCACGGAAACACGATCAACCAACCCCACACTCGACCCCTTCAAACGACGAGCGGCCCGAACATGGGGAAACAGAAGTTTATGCTTTCGAATAAGCGCCCTCGCGGCGGCGGTCAGGCTCAGCGTGGTGGCCGCGGCGGCGCTACCTCCAAGGGCAGGTCATCGCAGCCAGCGATGCCAGGCCCTGGAGCGACGGTACGAGACCCGTCAACGCCGAATCTAAAGCTCAAGCTGGGTGCAAAGAATGCTGCTCCAGAACCGCGTCTCGCGTCGCATAAGGTAGATGACGTGCAGTACGAGGGCGAGGACGCCGAGTTGCCACTGCCACCGCCGGTCACCTCACGTAGTGGGCGAGCGATTCATAAACCCTCGCACGGAGATGACGTCGAGGGAAGCGATTACGACCGAATGCTTGACCCCAGCTCATCGTCTAGAGATGAGGATGGAGATGACTATCGCCCTCACATCGGCAGCGACCCGCGTAAGTATCATCCTCTTGCGCAAGAATAGAACAGCAGACATACTAACATAGTCTCAGCGTACCATTCGCACCACGCAAAAGAAAGCCCCAATGTCCTCTCCCTCCCTGCACAGCAACAGAAGCCCAAAGCGGGTGGTCCACGTAAGACCAAGCCACCGTCCGCCGGAGCGCTGGAGAGGGTCGACGAAGAAGATATACCATCTTCGGAGACAATCAGAGAGCGATCTGCTTCGCCCGAGGAATCCAACGACAACGAGGTCCATCTAATCATGAACGCGCTCCG
Source organism: Decorospora gaudefroyi (assembly GCA_010015605.1). Lineage (NCBI taxonomy): Eukaryota > Fungi > Ascomycota > Dothideomycetes > Pleosporales > Pleosporaceae > Decorospora > Decorospora gaudefroyi. The sequence goes on from ML975396.1 coordinate 25,497, forward strand.
CAGCACCGGCAAGGTAGAGATAGACCTCCCTGGCCTCACAAGCGCCACAGACCCGAACGATGACCAGCCATACACTGCCAAGCTCCTCACTCGCTTATACACTCTATCTTACGAGAAGCGGCTCTGGGACATATGCGACCTGATCGTCGACACCTGGATTCGCGCCTTCCACGAGCTGCGCACAAAGGGTCAGCTGGATCCAGCATTCGAGGTCTGGCGCCCGAACAAAGTGCTTGAGAAGAGGAAGAAGAGGGCAGAGGAAGCAAAGATGATGGGTAAGATCATTCCATCCGAGTTTGATCCCAATCCACCGAACTACAATCTCGAAGTTGCGGATCCAGAGATTGGCTACGACGTCACGGCAGTGAACATCGACCGCCTCAACGAGCTATACAAATATACGGATAAAAAGTGTGGTGCGCGTTTGCTCTGGGCCGATGCACTGGTGCTGGGTGGCGACAAAACGGAAAAACTCATGGAGAAGTGCGGACACGAGTTGCACAAGGACCTCGTGTTCAATACCATGCAGACCAGCTTACGTATGATGCGTCGGAAGTTGACGCTCAAGATCGAAGAGAGCACCGAGGGAGCGTGGTGCAAGCGGTACCATGAGCACAGCAAGCATGGCGAGCCGTGTTACCGGGAGAAAGCATCGAGGGAGGCTGCAGAGAAGGAAGACGAGCAAACTGAGCTGGACATTATGGCGGCGTTTATGGAGTCAGACCATGAGCAAGGTACGAAGAGGGGATTTGAGGACGTGGGCGATGCGGAGATGAGCGGAGCTAAACGCGTACGCTTTGGTGGCGATGAGGACTCCGATGGGGACTCTGAGGAGGAATAGTTTCGCGGAATGATCTGGAGAATCAGCCACGCCGAGTTTCGTGTTTGATTCTGGCGTTCGTTCCTGGATACTGCAAAGGGTGTTTCCTGGAGATAGCGGAATCATCGGCGTGCCAAGGAGGTATTCATCCGACGCGGCTAGCTGTGTAGGTCTCTGACTTACTTTTAAAATTACCATGATTGATCGGTCATCACACATTCCCCAGTGACACAGCTCTTCATACAATCCTGTGACGTGATGGTGTTGAGGCTTCGTGTCTCCCCCGTTCGGCGTTCCCCCGCACTAGCGGCTGGGCTTACAAATCCGGTTAGCGCAATAATTTCCAGTGGACACCCACGACACCCACTCCTGCAGTAACCTCAACCAATCTTGTCCCCTCACTCTCAATCGAACTTCCAAACCATCTGATTTCCTGTTTTTAATAGCTAGGGCTCAGACATAGGATACCCACCATCCAAGAGGCGGGAAGGCGGGGTAGGGAATCGGAGCGGACACATTTTCCTCCACATATCGAGGCGCAGGAAGTTCAGGGGCATCATTTGCCACTCCATAACCAAGGCGTTAACCAATTTTTGACCTGGCACATATCCACCCAACACCCGAGATGTCGACAACTGCCGCTCACCAGGAGATGTACCACGTCAGCGACTCCAATGCACGAGCATTTGTGGAACAAGTTCTAGTAGGGAACGGAGTCCCCAAACATAACGCCATCATCGTAGCCCGATGTCTCGTCGAAGCTGACCTTCGCGGAGTCGATACTCATGGGATGAATAGGATTCCGTCGTATATGGCGCGCATAAGAGAAGGAGTTCTGGACGCACAAGCATCGCCAACTATACGTCGGATTTCACCCGCTGTAGCGCAAGTCGACGGGCACAACGGTTTCGGATTCCTTGCGGCGCATGTGGGCATGGCCGCTGCGGTCGATATGGCAAAGAATATTGGTATCGGTATGGTCTCAGTCAAGCATTCGAATCACTTTGGCATGTCCGCTTGGGTGGTACAGCAAGCACTTGATGCAGGAATGATGAGCTTGGTCTTCACTAACTCTTCGCCGGCACTGCCTGTGTGGGGAGGAAAATCTAAGCTCATGGGGGTCTCCCCTATAGCTGCTGGAGCCCCGGCTGGGAAGAGTGGTCGGCCGTTCATCGTGGATATGGCGCCATCTGTCGCCGCGCGCGGCAAGATTTACAAAGCTTTGCGGAGAGGAGACAAAATACCAGGAGAATGGGCGCTGGATAAAGATGGCCATAGAACGGACAATCCAGCGAAAGCACTTGAAGGCGTTATGCTTCCCATGGGCGGCCCCAAAGGCTCTGCAATCGCCATCATGATGGATGTATTCTCTGGCGTATTCTCAGGCAGTGCATTTGCCGGTCATGTCACAAATCCATACGATCCATCAAAGCCGGCAGACGTGGGCCATTTTCTCGTCGCTATTAAACCAGATCTCTTCATGATTATCGAAGAGTTTAAGAAGCGGATGGACTATCTCTATCAACGCGTAGTTGGCTCCAACAAGATGTCCGGCGTGGATCGCATCTACTTCCCAGGAGAGATTGAAGACCTCAACAAAGAGAAACGTTTGAGAGATGGCATACCACTTGTGGAAGCCGAAATCCGAGCGCTCAACGAAGAAGCTAAACGAGCTAGAGTCGCTGCTCTAGTCGCCACACCGCTCCCGGTGAAGACTCATCTATAACCCTAGCTCTACAGTAATGCCGAATCGAACTCCCGGTGTTGTTTTCTGGGGCTCACAAATATTGAACGGAAGGCCTCGTTACTGGATTGCGCGAAAGTAGCGCCGTAATCTTCCTGTTTGAGAATCTTACCGCAACCATACCCACTCGAGACCAACCAATGACGCTTGGCACTGAATAAAGTACGGCCCTTCTTCGGTTGCCGTATGTAGGTTCCTAGGTACCGGTAAGGACCCGGAGATAACCGTTTCACTCCCCACCACCACCAACATCCCCCGCACAACCGTGCTCCACGTGAGCTGTCGGGAACCATGCACCGTTATTAACGTGTGGGCACCGTCATTTTCTTACTCGTCACAAGCTCCCGCTAACCGCACAAGCTGCATGTACAAGGAAGCTTCCTCCACCCAAGAGCGGAAAGCTTTGCGCCTTTTTGCTTGGCATGTAACCTTCGTGCAGGCGGTTGTCATGCAAGCTAACGGTGTGTTGGGTGGTTGAGTTGGAATCAAAGTGTGGCAATCGTCGGTCCGCCTACCAGACCAGGCAAGGTTTCAACAGCTGCAATGGCAGGGTTGCGGGTAAACCTGCTGATCACAGAGGAGCCTTGGGAAAGTTCTCCGGCACAATTCGCTTGCATCAACGAGCGAGGGTCAAAACTGAGGAGGGATCGTCGTGTATTGGAGCTCCGTGGTGAATCCTGGGGTCGCGAGGGTCTTCGCATCAATTCTTGCATGCAGCATCTCCGCGTGCCATACCCTACTGCTCAATCCCAACTATAAGAGCCACACTTACCCCTCCAGAGTTCGAATCTTTTTTTGCGATTACTCACAGTTCGAGAGCTCCTAATTTCTCACCCAGAAGGACAATCGTCAATCCGACCGATCATGAGAAATCCTACAAACATGTGGTCGTGGAAGAACCCATGGCGCGAGAACACGAAGGATACCCCCAAAGAGAGCCTTAACTGGCGTCTCTGGTTCGGGGTCTTTGGTAGGCCATCAAGAACTCATCGTACTACTAGATTCTGACATGTAAAGTCTTTGGCCTCATGGGCGCTGCTCGTGGAATCGACGAAGGTCTCATTGGCACCACAGCTGAGCTTGTACCTTTCCAGGAGAAGTTCGGCCTTCACGACCCAAGCAAATCTGCACACGAGCAGGCGGAGCTTCTGTCGAACATTACCTCTATGGTACAGATGGGCTCCATCCTTGGTTCCTTGATTGCCTTTTTCATCACCGATAGGATTGGTCGTCTCTGGGCCACACGACAGCTTTGCATCATCTGGATGGGCGGTATTATCATCTTCCTGTCTGCTGCAGCCACTGGATCCGTCGAACAGGTTTACGCTGGCCGCTTCATTGCTGGTATTGGCATTGGACAGACAACCGTTGTGGCTCCTACGTATCTGGCCGAGACAGCACCCCGTGCCATTCGAGGTCTTTGCGTGTGCGCATTTGCTGGATCAGTTTATATTGGCATTATGCTTGCCTACTTTGCGTCATGGGGCTCGTCCATTCATATCTCGTCTGCCACTGACGCCCAATGGCTCGTACCCAACAGCATGCACCTAATGTTTGCCGGTATCATCTTCACTCTCTCATGGTTTCCTCCTGAGGTAAGGGGTGACTGTACACACTGTATGTTTGAAATACACTGACATCCCAACAGAGTCCTCGTTGGTTAATCAAAGTTGGTCGCCACGAAGAAGCACTTGAAAACCTATGCCTTCTTCGCAAGCTCCCTGCTGGAGACCCCTACGTTACGTCCGAAACCATGGACATCAACGACCAGCTCAACCGTGAGCGTGAAGCCACCATGGGCACAACGTGGTTGGGGCCTATACGCGAACTGTTCAGCAGCAAGGCCAACCTCTACCGTATCCAGCTATCGGTCCTGTCGCAGCTGCTTTCTCAATGGTCCGGAGCGAATAGCATCACGATCTATGCACCGCAATATTTCGCCATGATGGGAACCACTGGCCAAAACGAAAAACTCTTCGCCACAGCAATCTTTGGGGTGGTGAAGTTTGTCAGCTCCATGTTCTGCGCCTTTTTCCTCATCGACTTCATTGGCCGCAAGCGCTCTCTATCTACCGGTATTACTCTGCAGCTCGTCTCCATGCTATATATGGGAATATTCCTACTCATCGACAACGGCGTCGCAAACTCAGACGTGGACCAGACTCCCAGCCAGAAGAAAGCAGCGATGGGCGCCATCGTCATGGTCTACTTCAGCGGTTTCGGATGGGCTCTCGGCTGGAACTCCATCCAGTACCTTATCAATTCCGAAATCTACCCGCTCCGCCTACGCGCCCTCGGAGGCTCCATCGCCATGACCTTCCACTTTGTCAACCAATACGGCAACAGCAAGGCCGTGCCTCTCATGTTCTTTGCCATGAAAAACGGCGGCACTATGATCTTCTTCAGCTGCGTCACTGCAATCGGTCTCCTTTGGGTCTGGTTCTTCCTCCCCGAGACATCTGGCAAGTCGCTCGAATCGCTCGACGAGATGTTCAATCTCCCTTGGTACCTCATTGGGCGCAAGGGCGCGGAGATTACCAAGGGCAGCGGGGGCATGTCCGAATACCTGGATAAAGCAGGTGGGAAAGCTGCGACCATTGAGATGGAGAAGGCTGCGGCTGCGGAGGTGAAGCAGAAGAACTATCCCGTGGAGCTAAAGGTTTGAATTGTTATGGCTTCATTATGTCGAATTAACATCATGCATGATGTTTGAGTCTTTTATGCGGCGCTTCTTGCTCTTTTTTGGCACTATGATGCGCGGTGCGCTCATACCTAATGAATAACGAATATTTAGCTTTTTCAAGACTATAACATTGAAAATATGACATTACATCATTCTGCTCGCTAGTAGTAATGGAAACTCCAGCGTCCGCATAAGCGTTGCTTCGGCTCATTCCAAATTCTTACAAGTACCGTGGTCGACATACCTATGCTCCTTCCGAGAAATTAGTCCCGGGTCGGTCCGCAAACGTACCAGACTTCTGCCTTCAACACGTCAGAGAGAGCTTTCATAGGTTTATGACGTGTAGATGCGCTTAAATAACTTAGGTTGCTTGAAAACAAAATACTTCTATTTAAGGCAGCTACAAATCACGTAGTTTTCCAATGGAATGGATAGGGACTCACGCCCAAGAAGAGCATATGCGTATTCACTACCTAGCGCTTCACACCCAAAAGCATTCCATGCTATTCGCCGTTCAAAAAAAACTTTAAACCACATTCTTTCTCACAACGCGAAAGGGAACCAGCATCCGTTGCGAAAGTTGCGACCCCCGTATCATTAGCATACTTAGAATTCCAACTGCGAGCCTTTAGGTCGTACCTCTGGTTCGCATATTTTAGCGGTCGGGTCCAGTCGCCTCACAGAAAGTGGAAAACTTAGGCATGCATAGTGTAAACATAGAGCGGTTCGGGAACGTCGCTCAAAGCCCTGCTAGGCAAAAGGCATCAGTACTAGGCATACATAACAGTTCAAGTCGTTGATTTACCATTTCACTAGTAAAGCGCCCTAAACCAGCGAGACAAAAGTCTCCCGCATCTTGCAGCGAGAACAGCTCATACCCGCGTTTGGGTGGGTTAAAGATTCAAGCTGGTTAGAGTGTGGAGAAATATTGGTGTCCCTAGCATGGATTCATGAAAGTGCTGGCGAGGAAACATGAAATCGAATGGTATACAATAATAAAACTGAATATCACTGAAACCCGTGAACCAAACCAAGTACTTCCATTGTATGAGGGCCAAATCCTTGCGCACATCCAAAACAAACACCACGCTAAATCGTAGAAAATAACACCTTGGACATGGCTGCTATCCCTCATTCACCTTAGGAAGCTAGAAGAACTAGCCACCGAGTCACCGACCTAGTTCGAACCAGACAAATACGAGCGACCAGCGCGTCCCAAACGGCAACTACCACCCGACTCCAAAGAAGCCTCAAGCCTCAAAGCAGCCACCAGCTTATCCGAAAGCGAATCCTCCTTCTGCGCAGCCTCCCTAAAAGCCTGCATGACATCAACCACGGAAGTCACCTCCTCACCATCAAACTGTATCAGACGAAGAAAGTCGTACAGAGACGTATTGCCGAGCTTGAGACGGCGCTGCGTTCGCGGAGACTCAAAGTCCGTGTAGACTGGAGTTGGACGCCGGCCTGTATGGCTCTCCTCGGTATCGTTCATAACCAAGCTGGCGAAAGCGTCACGGATGTCCGTCTTGGTGGTTGTACCATCGGCCTCGAAGTGCATTGTCTCGACGAAGACGGCTAACGATGTGAGGCCGAGGAACGTGGTGCGAGCAAGGTGAATTCTGATGTCAATGTCCGTGGGGGAGTTGTTGGGAGGTGTGGAGGAACGACGAGACATGGGTTTGGGTGACACTGCGGTGTCTGAGGTGCATCGAGAACGACCGCGAGCGGAGGTGGGGGGAGAGACGTCGGGAGCAGCAACATCCGCGGCAACTATCAGGTCCTCAGCAGAGACTGTAATCTGTTCACAGAGAGCCTCTGGTTCCGGGATGCTACCAGAAAGGCTGCGATCTGAGTACTCGGCAGCGCCGTGAGACTGCTCCACCTGCGCAAGCTCATGGTCGGAGGGGGACTCGTCGATGAACGTGAGCTTATCAGCAACAGCGGGCTCTCCATCGACTGCGAGCTTATCGAAAGCAAGAGTCTCCGCCGACTCACTCGACTTCTCAGCGTTCTTCACATCCTTCGGCTTCGGCTGTGGTAGCTCAAGCGGAGTGACGTGCATGGCTACAAGATACTCGCAAAGGTCGCGAATCTCCTTAGTCTCGCCAGACCCATTTGGAATCGAAAGAAAAGAACCAATAAATAAATCTTCCTCACCCGTCGCGACGGTAGCTGACAGTTTCTGGTAGGTCCCCTGGGCAGTGAGATTGACGGGAACGTCAGAAGACTCGCTAGTAATGGGCTTCTTCGCCCTCTCCCGCTCAGATACTGGCAGTTGAAAAGGCTTAATGTGGAGGACAACAAGCTTCTCGTGACGGTCGCGGGATGTCATAGTGGTGCCGGTCCCGTTTGGCATCGAAAGGAGGCCGGCGACGAATCCGTCGAACCCCTGGCTGGGAGAGACCGCAGTATCAATGGTTGTATCCGGAGGGCCCATGATAGGAACCTCCTCAACTGTGGTTCCCTCAGTGCCGACGAGCCAAGGTGCGCCGGAAGAAGTGGTGGAGGGGATATGCTGAGGCTGGCCGAAAGTCTCAACCACGCCTCCAACCATGCGCTGCTCGACGATTTCGGTGTAAGCGAAGTTGTATTGCAGACCCAACTGGAATGAAATATCTTCTTCACTGCCAACCGTGGAAACATTGTTAAAATGGTGGCGGTCTAGAGTGCAGTCGGCATCGCCAGACCCGGAATCCGAGGGAGTCATATCTCGGTACCCCATCTCAACGCCCTCAGAGTCGGTGCTGATAGAAGTCGCCGCCACAGACGTGTCGTGGCCGTTGGAGGTCGCTGCATCTTCGGACGAAGCACGGCCAAGTTTCGCCTTCTCAGCCTTGCTCTTCTCGTAGTTGGACTTCAGACTCGTCTTGACGGTCTCAGCATCCTGTGATTTGTTCGTGGCTTTAGGAAGCGGCTTGCGGCCCTTCTTGATTTGACGCCCACGCATGTTCGGCTTGTTTTGGAAAATCTTCGAGCCCTTGGCGGCCACCTCGGCTGCAGCTTTCTGCTGAGCCAGCTCAGCCTTCTGCTTTTGGTGCAGAATCTGCTTCTGGCGCGCCTCTTGCTCGGATGGAGTAGGGGTCTTGCAGGTAGACTGGCAGGTGGCGGTAGCGCCGGAGAGGGTGACTGCGGTATTGGCAGACATATTAAGTAGTGGTTGAGTGTTGGGTTGACAAAAGACGTGGTAAGGTAGAAAGGGTCTGGCAAACGATCGCTGTGTCCTATAAATATAGCGGATAGTGAAGTCGACTATGTGAAGGAAGCTGGTTGGAGATCTGGAAGTCTACCGTGAATGTTGGTCGGTGGGTAGGTAACTTTGATTCGGAGGACCCAAAAGTCTACTGTAAGTACTGGTAGATCTGGTTCTGGGTGGGGAGGAAGAACTGGGGAGAGGTAGGGGGGAGTGGCAGTTTATACAGTGGGAGGGGTGGGAGGCTCTCGAATGCACGGTTGCAAGACATGAACGCGACCGGGATAAGGGTCGAGCTTTGGTCCTGATGCCTTGATGGGAGGGCAAATGCGCTGCAGTTGCTGAGGCGATGTTGCATCACGTGATCGGGTCTTTCACTGAGCTGGGGGGCCGAGCTCCCCCATAGTATATCACCTAGGTAGCCATGGCCCTGAAGGGCTACTGTAGGCAAGTATTAAAAATGAACTGATGACTAGGGCAGGGGGAAACTATCGTATAGGAGTCCGGCAACGGCGAAGTATGGTAACGAAACGACCAAACCTGCGGTAGCAAGACCGCCCGGGTTTCTGTCTCAAGAAAATTCACGGAGGAGTAAAGAACGAGTAGCATGGAGAGTAGCTTGTGATAGTGTGATGCTGTGTAACCGTGTGGAGTAGGGCGCAATCGATCTTAAGTTTGACTGCCAACTGGGGTTTGTCCATATGGAAATGATCTTTGAATGCACAAATAGCAGTATGTAAAAAGAGGGTAGCGCAAGATAGATAAATGATGACCACTAAACCGGGGATAAGTACGAAATCCCATGGATCGAAGGTGTGTTACTTTCGGTTAAGTATGTGTCCACATTCCGACAGCCCAGTCTCGAGCAAAACACACTTAGAGAAGTGCTCACGGAATGAGATGGCTCCATGGTATAATCCTTCTCTTCGCATAGGAGTTGTCGCCTCGAGCCTTAGACGTCGCCCTTCCATGAGATGCATCCCATCAAACACCTCAAAAGGGTTGGCCATAGGTCACCTTCGAACCATATCGTGGATGGAGCGAAAAATATGCTTAAACCAGTACTCATTGTTCTTCCAGCTGTCCATTATGGTAATTGCTCATCGGGAAGACACAGCTCTCAGGAAGATATGCCCAATGCGCGTTCAGGTTTCCAGATTGAGAGAAAACCCGCTTTCCTTGTAAGTTGTGCGGCCGCACCGGCACCATCGTCCTCTGGACATCCCGCAGAACTGGCCATCCCAGACTATGGCGAGCTGTTTACACAGTGTCTATGATAATATCGAACCTTGACATGGAAAGCCTTGTGTTGCGAGCTCGGCCTGCTTGTCGAAGAGCACACAGCCACTCAAAGTGGTGTTGTGGCGCTGCGCGCGCGGACGTCGTAGAAATTGCGAAAGACAGCCACAAAATGTCGTGCTTTTTAGCTGCATTAGCACGAACAAGCATCAGCAGGCCCATAAACATGCGAAAAAGAACGCTCATCCAACAGCGCGGCGCGTGAGGCGCAAAACGGCGCGGCAAGTCGGTTGTAACTTAGTAGGGACGAGGTTTGATAAGCCCAGCTTGGCCCCACTGAGGGGCACTTCCTCATGCCGCGGTGACATCATACAGGCATTCTCGCAACCACCCCTGCACCTCGCACTTCACCTCCACCAATTCTGTGCACCGTTGCCGTTAGACAGGCAACTACCGCTTTTTTACCTGCATCCATGCACATGTACTCGCATCCCTTGCCCCTGCAAATGGGCTGTTCGACGTCTCGGTAGCTGCCAATTCTGGACCCTTTTGATTGAATTTTTCGTCTTGCCCCCCCAGCGCCGCAAACATCGGGCCACTAGTACCTGTTGACCCGCGTCGCTGGTAGGGGTGGCTGCTCAACAGCGAATTGCGGGTTTGCGATACGAAACCGAATCGGCAAGTCTTTTCTTCGGCACGGTACATATATAAAAGTCTGCTAGCCTCCCCGTTTTCCGTTGGCAGGTTGTTTGCGCGTTCAGATTGGAATATATCTGGACACCTTTCTTTCCCTAAACAATTGACCGAGATTTCGACGTCGAGGATCCTTGGAATATAGATCCCTTCTTCTTTACTACAGTCGATAGGGTACGAGAGTCGACAGCCTTCAAGATGACGAGCAAGCCTATCTTTGTGGCTACTCATCCGAGGGCCTGCTCGACGGCCTTTGAGCGGGTATGCTATGTCGGCCAGTTTCTACCCGGGTTGGGATTCTCACCATTTCCTCTAGGTTTTTATGACCCGCCACGACACGCTTCAATGCGTTCATGAACCATTCGGCGACGCCTACTACTTCGGCCCTGAGCGTCTTGCCGAACGCTATGAAAATGATCCGAAAGCCAGGAATGAGAGTGGCTACGAGGGGAGCACATACAGGACCATCTTTGATCGCATCGCGAGAGAGAACTCGGAGGTTCGTTCGCTAATCTTTCCATTCTCTCAAACTTATATTATCGCGTTCAATTTAATTTCTGTTATCGCATCCTGAATCTCTGTTCGCTCTTGCGTGTTGCGTGTCTCTGCCCTCGCTCGGTCGTCAGCCCCCACGAGCACCACAGAATATCAGTTTTTGCGATATGCCCGAAAAAGCCTGCCACAATCCCAGCGAACCCATCCCTACGTTTTTGCGCCCTTATGACACGTCGAATCGCCCAGTTCTGCTTCCAAACTCGCAAACCCAACATGATCGCTATCATTGTCTGCCGGCCCGCACATCGTTCCCTTGACTCCATCCCATTTCAGCACCAAGTGTTCTTTTCGAAGAACATGATACTCATCTTCACTAGGGCAAACGCGCATTGATCAAAGACATGGCCCAATACTGGATCCCACCCTCCGGTAAACCGGCTACTGTCGCCCCCTCACTCACAAACTACCGCCGCGGCGTCGGAACCAACACCACAGAGCTCTCACCAGTCACATCGCGAAGTGACTCCTCCAGGCCGCCTTACCCCTACGACACAAAAGGCGAGCCCAACAACCCCACCGTCCTCCCCGGTGACCTCCTCGCAACCTACCACTTCACCTTTCTCATCCGCCACCCCAGATACAGCATCCCATCCTACTACCGCTGCACGATCCCACCTCTAGATGCCATGACCGGTTTCTACAACTTCCGCCCCGACGAAGCCGGCTACGATGAACTACGCCGACTGTTCGACTACCTGCGCAACCAAGGCCAGATTGGGCCCAAGTTTGCGGGCGCCAAGGGCATGGACTCCAACGACCAGGTCAACGGGCACACGGGCGACGTGGAAATCTGTGTCATTGATGCCGACGATTTGCTCGACAATCCCTCCGGCATCGTCGAAGCTTTCTGCAAGACAACAGGCATCGAGTGGGACCCGGACATGTTGAGATGGGACTCAGAAAAGGATCAGGCGGTTGCCAAAGAGGCGTTTGAGAAGTGGAAGGGTTTCCATGAGGATGCGCTGGATAGTGATCGGCTGAGAGCTAGGGAGCATGTATGTTTCCACCCCACCCCCCCCCCTTCTTTTTGCTGCTACACATGCGGTGGAAAATGTTGAAATGTCGATATGGATGGCCAGCTAACTGTCACTCAACAGAAAAAGATTCCCAAGTCAGACGACGAGTTATTCGAAGAGTGGACGCGTAAATTTGGTGAAGAAGGCGCGAAAGTGATTCGTGATACGGTTGCGGAGAATGTGGAGCATTATGAGTATTTGAAGCAGTTTGCTATCAAGGTCTAGCACTACCACCCATCATGTCTCCATGTTGGTTTGGACAGAGCGTACACCTGGATTGGGTTGGGGTTAGCTGTCAGTTTTTGAACTTATAGGCAATGAATGGGTAGAGAGACAGAAGTATATGCATTTCACAAATATTTTTCCTGTCTTTCGCAACTTTTGTGCTGTTGAATTTAAAATGGTCTCTTCATTACGTTACCCACATTAGGATAGTAGGTTATGAGTCCTTCCTTCCTTCGCATAATTGTTAGCATTTACTTCTTTCTCCGCCACCGCAGTATTAAAGTCCTCTCTCCCCTTGCATTACTATGCACCAATCACGTGGCTCGAATCCCGTCGAAATCTCGTTAATAAAAGATAACGATGCCGCTCAAGGAAAACGAAGCTCAGTGTATTTTTTGAGAAGAGAAAGAATAATACGGCCCCCCGAGTGGGCTGCATCAACGGCGGCCCCAAGATGCGACAACGGGTTGGTTCCGGGTGAAGAATGGAGTGGAAGTTGGAGCAGGGGGATGGGGATGGGGATGAAAGGTTAGAAAGTTTCACGTTTCAGGATGTGTGTGTGTGTGTGTGTGTGTGTGTGTGTGTGTGTGTGTGTGTGTGTGTGTGTGTCTCATGGTCGCAGAAAGAGGTTTGAAATGGTAGTGATTGATGATCCAGATCCAGGCTCAAGTATGCAAAAAAGAAAAAGAAAAACAAATCATGCAAACATGTACAGCGTCCCCCAATGAAAAAACACCAAATACCCAGAAATCGACTCAAAACATGCCCAGGTATCAAGCGCACAAGCAAGAACTCCGGAACCGAAAACACCAGCGCTGTCCATATGCGTAGCAAAAATAACGATGCGAGAATTCGTAAACCGATTGCGACGAGACATGCGATCATGAGTGCACAAGACCAAGTTCAATCTCCCGTCGCCGCTCCTCGCGACTGAGATTCCTCGAGTGGCTACTCCGCCCACTCGTACTCGGCGGACGGTTCGTAGTGCGCCCGCGATCCTGCCACTGCTGCCATGCCTGCTGTTCGCTCAGACTATCAGGCCTGCTGTCGGCTCGTTCGCGATTCCAATCAGCGTGTGCTCGCGCAGGTGTGCCCACCAACTCCTGACTACGCGCGAGCCTCTCCATCTGCTCCCTGTCTTCCGGGAGATCTATTCTGAACGTACTGTTCATGTCTGGGCTGGGTCGAGAATCCGCTTTCGCGAGTAGGAGCGCCATTTGTTGGTTTACGCGATCGTCTTCGGTGACGCGGGGCTCGAGCGGGTGTGAGGGCGAGTGTACGGCCGTGGGGTACATGTTTGCGACAGGGTGGTTGTAGTAGGATTGTTCCGACCAAAAGTTCGGTGTTGAGCAAGTCTGTTGCTTTCTCTTGACGATACGGCGGTATGTCCAGAGGAGGAGGGCGCTGTAGAGTAGTACTCCCGCCGTGCTGATTACTGTGCCACTTATGGCGGCGTTGCTCCAGACGTATGCGTGCGAGGAGAGGAAGTTGTAGGCTATCGACATGACACCGAGAGTAGACGAGGTGAGGGCGGGTCTACATATGGTATTAGCATAGCGCGCTGAGCATGTGTGAAAGCCTTACAGGAAGACACCGTCCGCCTGGAAGCGCTCACTGCGACATGCGAAGCAGAGCAGCGCTGTGAAGGAGTAGCCGGCGGTGAGAAGCGCGACGACGAAGACAGTCAACACCGATTGGCTTATCCTGAGCTGCGGATCTTTCGCGTAGAGACCAGGCAGTATGAGGTATCTGTAGAGCGTTAGTATGCATTCCTCAGCAGCGTCTCCAGTTTGCGACTTACCCTCCCAATATCATCCACGAGGCCGCGAGCGCTATAAGACGCCAGTACCTGCCAAGTAAATCAGACACACATCCAGAGAGTCATACGTTGTTTCCATACCATGGCGTTCCCTCTCTTCGTTCATGCCTAGTCTCGTTGATGTTGACGTAGCTCTTGTTGCTAGAGCGCATTGAGTCGGTGGTTCGCGCCTTCCGCAGTGGGGTGGTGCCTTCCTCGCGATTCGGGTGCCTGGCGTGGTGCGGGACGAGAGCTCTCGCGCAGTGCCAACGACGAACTTCACACACGTCCGCATGCAGAGCAGAAGGACGCGAGAAAACGAGTGGGTGTGGCAAGTGCCTGAAGCAGGCCTCTCGATCGCCAAAGATAGATGAGGCTCTCTCGAATTTAGCCTGGCGCGATGCGGAGCGGCGCTTGGGGTGCAGATCAAGCCGAGGCGGGCGCACGTATGGTAGGAGCCGACAATGGGTATCAGACGGGTAGGGCAGCAACAACGAGCGAGCGGGGGAGGTGTGCGTTTGTGTTAGTTATGGACGGCAAGAGCAGAAGCGAATAAAGAGGTGCTGGGCTGAACGGGCGGCAAAGGGTCGAGATCTGGAGACCGTACCAGGCGCCAGCTCGTACTTCGCTGAGGCGGAGGAGGCCTGCTTAATAGCTCAGCCACTCAACGTCCTGCTGAGCGCTACTGCGACCACGACCCTGCCACCCTGCCTCGCACTTGCCCATGGACGCCGCTGTCCTGCGCGCCTTCCCGAACACAATGTTTGTATCGTGGTCGCGCTTTCCCAGATGTTCGTGGCGCCATTGACCGCTCTTGCTTCACAAATGCACAATGTGTGCCCTCAGTGCTATCCCGCAACACCACGACTGCTCGTATTCGGGCCAGCATCACACGTTTCTTTGTTTCTACCGCTCGGCCAGGGCGACCCCGGATTACACCACCCTTGGACGCGTCACAGGCTACCCACAGCCAAGGCTTCTTCCATGTGTCTTCAATCTCGCTCACCGTGCCGCACCTTGGGAGAGTGGGCTTACTCTACCTACTCCGTATGAGCCACCGCTTTCTCGGCTTTTGCCTGCTTCCCGCTTTCATCCCCGTTGCAGCGCTAAAGGCCTCATGTCAGCGTTGATTTCCGGTAGGGCAGTTTAGCGGTAAGCAGATGACGTCGTCCCTCCTTCGCGATATGGACCTCTACCGCTAACCTCAAGTTTGCGCATAGCTTTGGGTTGATGGACTGAACGACTTTATGGCACGGGCAATCTACCTGGGATTACCGATCGCCACAAGCGACGCCGTACCCGATATCGTACCAGGAAGCGTGCCACGTACTGGCATGATACTGCCCAGGTTGTATCTGACGGTTGACCGTTGACGTCTACTCTGTAACGTCCAGAGTCCAGACCATCAACTCCAAAGTGTCATCGATCCCATTATTTCCGATGCGGCCAGTGCGGGTACCTGGCAGTCTTGAGCAATCAGTGCACCGCCTCACACGCCTCGTAGCTAAGCGCTACATCGTGGCATAGCACAGCATCGTACGGCCACGAGAACGCTGTGCCATACGCTTCGCATCCGACGACACTAACTGGCTCTTCGGATTCAGCCCCATGGGCGACGATCATGGCACAACCCCGAGAGGCGCGAACGTACACCTTTCTTAGCAGCGACACTCTGCCTTGTGAGCGTTTATCCAGTCCTCTCTACAGTTTGTATTTTCGCGCCCTGCGTTTTAGCCTGTTGATCTCGAAACAATTGGTTGACCAGGCCGCAGTTCTCTACGGGCGAACGTGTTAGGTCTTCGCCGCTTCGAGAAGCCAAAGTACTTTTCCAAGCATGCCCGCGCACCTGGTTCACGCTGCGGGTACGCTACGGCTGTGCCGGCCATCGCTGCAGCCAGACCAGCTTACTCATCTTCCGCAACATTTATTCACCTAGTCGGTTCGCTGCAACAATACTCTTGTTAGTCATCTTGCGGTCCGAATTTACGGAAGCACGAAGCGCGGGAGATGTTAGTTTGCAGAAATATGAAATTGCTTCCTTGAAATCCGAGTTTCATTGTAGTTCGTACCACTATAACTTACATTAACGAGATAAGAAGTGCTTTGGCCCCAACCACCACAGGTCCTTGTTACGAATACCTGGCCCTCAAAATTCGGCGCGTAGGTAGTAGGAGGCGGTAGACTAAGGCACTACGTCTTCGCTTGCAAGGCTGCAGTTTTGCGCGGATTCTGGTAAAGGCAGCTCATCACATGCAAGGGGTCTAATTAGGAGAGCGCCGCGAGTAACTGTGCACATAGCTTTTAATTGTTGTAAATGATGCCTACATACTTGCGTGTTACACCCGTAAGTGCCTTCCTTCCGTACAGCTTCGCAGGGTGTGCGCGATAACGTATAAACGCAACAAACAAAATTGGACAGAGTAGTAACAAAAGTAGAAGAGAGAGAGTAAGGGAGTAAAAAAAAGAAAAAACCTCATCGAAAGAAAGCGCAAAAAGAAATGGATGCTCTCCAGCGGGGAATCTGAATTCAAGTTAGAACCACGATTCGAAGAACTCATATGTGGAAGGGAGAATATTCTTACCGAACCCCGGCCTCCTGCGAATTGTCGACCTCTCCTTGTGAGAGATGGTAAATGACAAGCAGAAATACTGACCACTATACTACTGAAGATTTGCCCTGGAATGGGTCGGCTACTCTTGTAGCCAGTTTGGTGGTGTGATGGGACTTTTTGAAATTACAGTATTCATAATGACAGTATTGGTAGAGAAGCAGCCTGGACTAACGGCTAAACAGAGCCCGCTAAATGCCGAGTGGTGTGAAATTTTCTGGATAGTGGACTGGACTAACTAGGAAAGGGGTTTCGTTTGTGGTGTGGGTCTTCAGATTCCGCTGCGTGTCAACATACTGTGTATGCACTGCAAAACCTTGTTATTATCCATCCCACCAGCATAGGTGGCAAGCAGAGATAACAAAGCAGTGCTGTGATCTAATGCGAGATTCTACAAAATGGAACACACCCTCCGTTTACAAAGAACAAACAATTGTTTAGTTACGATCGATCGCTAAACTTTAGACTAACCGCGCGCACTTAGACCTCGTTTTCCCAAACCCCTTCAGGGACTTGACCATACAAGTAGGCGAGAAACACATAATGAGGGACTCTATAACCCATCCTCAAGCCGAAGCCCTTCTGAATGATAGTATGGCGGTACAAAAGCTCAGGATATGTCCGAACTCACACTAGGTATTAGGTAATATTCACAAGAAAGTCCACAACCTAACGAATTAATCGAGGGTTCCTTCTTAGTAGCGAACTTTCAGGTCGTCAAAAATACTCGTAGAATGTTTTTCAATAGTGCACACATACAGCTGGCCTCTTTGGGCGTTTCTTGTGACGGACGTTTTGGATGAAATGTCGTGGCTGGCTATAAACGTGTTTCTCGCCCTCTGGTGCGCTACCTAACCTGACACCTCATCGTATGGTCTTGAGATCCCAACAATAGGAAGTACTGATATAAGAAGGCATCTGCGTGCAGGCGATGTAGGACCTGGTCTCGCTAGAGACAGCGAAAGGCGATGAAGATGAAGTTGATGGTGTTCGGGTGAAGCGCGGAGTTTTACGGGGAAACTGTCGGAGGTCCGGTCTCAAAGCCCGACAGAAAATACTCGTCATATGCGACAGCTCCAATGTCACTCTACTACGAGGCCGCGGCCATTCTCGCGAATTCCGACAATATCGGCGGATCGCTGAAGTCGCGCATATACAACAAGAAAGATTTGAAGAGCACGCCCGGCCAGCTGTTTGCGCTCATTGCGGAGTCGTCGAAATGGTCGGTGGTACTCAAGGATGTGATTGAAAAGTGCAGATTGTTGGCCGAGGAGAGGAAGGTACGTCTTTGGCCTTAGTCGTACACATTTTACACCAGCTTATGCGCCTCAGCTCACGCCAATACTCGCTCTTCTCCTTACGCACGACCTGCTCCTTGCGAAGAAAGGGGTGGCTGCACCGGCTACGCACGTCCTCAAGCTCGCCATCACCCGACACAAAGCCCGTCTAAGCGCCGAGCTCACCAAGGTACGCATACGGCATGGATACGCTACTTTGGATGCTTTCAGGGAGGCTGTGAATGATGGAGAGCTTGACAAGGAAGATGGCGACGCTGTGGAGAGCCGACATCCTCGCTGGGTGCGCGTCAATACCCTCAAGACAACTCTGCAAGAGCAACTCGCTACCACTTTTGCTGGCTTTGTGCAGACGGAAGACATAGACGAAGTACTGCGCGCGCCCAAAAAGGCAAAGATGTACTACGAGGACCCGAACATCCCAAACCTACTCGCTCTGCCCTCCAAGATCGATTTGAGTAAGACGATCGCGTACGCAAAGGGCCAAATCATATTCCAGGACAAGGCATCATGCTTCCCGGCCTACTTGCTCGATCCAACGCCCGAAAATGGCTATGTCATTGACGCTACGGCCGCACCGGGAAATAAAACAACACATTTGGCAGCAATTGTATCGGAACGACGTCAGGCGGGTGAAGGGCAGAAGGTCATAGCTTTCGAACGCGACAAAGGCCGAACCTTCACATTGCAAAAGATGGTCAAGCTTGCGTCGGCAGACAGTATTGTTCAAGTAAAAGGCAGTAGTGACTTCATCGCTGCTAAACCAGGGTCAGACGAATTCGCCAATGTTGGTGCTATACTGCTCGACCCCAGCTGCTCCGGCACTGGTATAGTCGGACGTGATGATGCAATCAAGATGCACCTACCCGAAGCCCCCGGTGGCCTGACCATCCCGCAAAAGCCTGAAAAGGGCAAGAAGCGCAAAAGAGGTGATGAGCCAGCCAAGTCCGAGACTTCAGCGACTCTCGATTTGGACATGGACGACTCAACAGCTGAAGAGACACCACTGCATGGGAAGCTATCGGAACGGCTCGCAGCTCTCTCGAGCTTCCAACTTCATATTCTTACCCATGCGATGCGATTCGAGAATGCACATAAAATCACCTACTCCACATGCTCGATCCATTTCGAAGAGAACGAGGGCGTTGTCCTTCAGGCTTTGGCATCCTCTGTTGCAAAAGAGCGAGGGTGGACGATTCTTAAGAGAGAACAGCAGGTCGACGGTTTGCGGAAGTGGCATAGACGTGGAGTTTGCGAGGATGAAAAGGTGAATAGTGATATGGATGTCTCATACAGAAATGACGTATTGGAGGCGTGTATTCGATGCGACAAAGGTACCGAAGAAGGCACCATGGGTTTCTTCGTTGCTGCATTTGTTCGGCAGGGATTGCCTGGCTCGGTAAAAGGTATTGAAGAAGGTGAAGAATGGGATGGCTTCAGTGACGACCATGGCGAGGGAGAGGTCATCAGCGCGAATCCGCCGGCAGCCAATGGATCTGGCAAGCGCAAGAAGAAGAAGCGCAAGGTCGAAAAGTAGTGAATCGTACAGAACATGACACTCAGGCAGCTGTGATAGACCTGATATGGGAAGCGCACCTCTGCCAGGACCCTCAGATGGACAAGAGCGCTGGAACCCGCGAAGGGTCCAACAACAACCTTTTAACTGCATTCTCAACCGCTTTGTCGCTCCAATTCTCTCTTCGCCCCATCCTTCTTCTCTACTGCATGGGAAGAGAGTAGCACATCGAGCATATCACGTATACTTGGATCTCCGCTCAGCACACACCAAGACGATGCTTACGAGAATGCCACCCATACGCGGATCTACAGTGTCGAGTCAGCTGACTGAGTCTCCCCTTTACCTGGACGCACCCCAGCCCAATATCGACCTTTCCCGCCCCAGGCTCAAGCAGCTCGCGCGATGGATCCGCGACGAGCTTGACTTGAGCGTAGCTCGCGAAGGACCCGACATTCTACGACCCGATGACGTTTTGACCTTGCATGAGACATTCATCGCTCTTCGGCACGCACAAAATATTAGCCTCTCCGATTTGCGGGCGACGCGCATTCACAGAGCTGTACAGGACATAGCGGGTGTGGCGACGCGGTGGCCTGGGCGGCTATGTGATGATTGCGACAAGATCATCACTATCTGGACAGCGAAATTTGGTCCCTTAAGCGAGATTCACCCGTTTCTGTTTGGGAGAGGTGGTAGACTTGAAGGCATCGCTAGTATCCACGAATATTCTCGCGAGGTAGGCAGCAATTCTTGCTCTTACTTTATACTGTCGAGCTAACCAATTGCTTATAGGCACTTCTAAAGCGATGGACGGAGACATGCCCTGAGAAGATCCATCCCAAGCGCAGCCACAGACTAGGCGACCTAGGTTTTACGGCCGGAGCGTACGTTCAGCGACATCCACTGCTCGCTCTTTATACTAACAAATGTTGCAGTTGGTGGATCAACCCTCTTTTCGCACATCACGCTGGCATCATCGGTCTTGAATCATGTGAAGGTGGCACAACATACGACAAGCATGGTGCGTATGCTTTGTTGCTTAAAGACACGGGTGAGCTCGAGGCCAGTAGCGAAGAACGGTTCACATATCGCGTTACGCAGAAGGACAAGGGCAAGTTCCGACTTACCTCCGCTACACCCAAGAGCAGAGAACCCGTTCGTGTCCTTCGTAGCCACAGCATCAACAGCGTCTGGGGACCGAAGGCTGGAGTCCGATATGAAGGCCTGTGAGTACCTGCATTTTTTTTGGTGTTGCGCGTATTGAGCGATTGCAGATACAGCGTCAAGGGCTGGTCTATCAAGCAAGCCAAGAGCAGCGACATCGCTGGCGGACAATGGAGCCATGGGGACATTATCTTTGATGTCAAATTCGAGCGCAAGGACCCAGTGCCCATGGAGGAGGTCACCAAGCGGCCCACAGCTACCGAGGTGGATGACTACACGGAGTACAAACGCCTTCGAAAGGTGGGCCGCGATGGCAACCGCAAAGCATCCGGTGCACCGTCCAGGAAGATCGATTTCCAGACCGTGGCCAAACATGCGCCTCCAATTGCACCGCCGCAGGCGCCTGGCCCAGGGATAAGGCCGCCACAGAGGGACTCTCCTCCAAATGCCTTACGTCCCGGCCTGTTTAAACATCCGCAGTTCGACGAAGAAGCACATGTACACGTTCCGACAAACGAAGACGTTATTTCGCCCAAAACAATCTCGGACGAGGATCCATTACCCCAGTCCGTGGTCAAGAGCAACAAGCTTGTCGTCCCTGCCAAGCCTAGTACTCAAGGCAAGGGCGATACATCTTCTAACGACTCACGCGGACGTGTGAGCCCAGCAGGCTCAAATGCAAGCAGTGCACATACAGCCATCAGCACGATTCGCGGTATCGACATCCGCGAAGTTGCGCCATGGGTCGACTATGATGCCGGCCTGACCATGCCTTCTCTTCCCGTAGAAGATACGCTCATTGTCCACGAACGACCTATCATTACGCAATCGGCCACGATCCGTGACGACAAGGATGCCAAGTCGGCCCAAGGTACGCCTCAGAGCTCGTTTTATGGTCCAATTGATAGTCCTGGTCCCCAGGGGGAACATCACCTCGGTGGGAGCCACAAGACAAGGAAGAGCGGAGAGTTCAAGGGTGCGGCGGGGTTGCAATTGAGTCCTGCGAGTTCGAAAAGGAACGATCGCAAGTCTGTGTTGGTCCGGATTCGCAATCCGGTGGCCAAGCGGCTCGATGGTGCTGATTTGGACGATGAGAGTTTTGGGTGGGATGGACAGGCTGTTGAGGGGACTTTCCTGTCTGCGGAGCCGATATCGCCGGACGTGATGCAGAGAGGACGTCCTATTTCTGTGGGTGATATGCCGGATCGCACTTTGTCGCCTGTGCCGTTCGGTCTCGACAGTCCCTTCACCATGGGTCGACGCGATGCTATCTGTCCCGGTAACGATTACGTATCCCAGCTTCGCGATATCATTTGTCTTACCAAGAACAAAGACTTCTTATCCCGACCTCCCGCTACGACAGCTACGGAAATCATATCTCCTGTCGACTATTTTGTACGCCACCCTTCCGCTGCTCCTATCACAAGACCCCTAGGGCCCACCACCGCCTTCCTCCCCCGCCCTCAGCATAAGTCTATGCCAGAAGACCCCAGCACGCCCATGGTAGTCGCCGCCATCACGCACGACGACCCCTTCATCGAAGCCCCAATCCCACGGCGCGCAGAGCCAAAACCCATGCCCATGGCAATGAAAAATCTCATCTCTCAAACCAAATCAGCTACGTCTGTCCGCAGTCCTGTCTCGACACCGCCGGTAGAAGTAGAGCGTACGGGCGCGTTGTCGAAAGATGCTGGTGATGACTCGGTGGCGGAGCAGAAACTGAAGAAGATGTTGCAGCAGATCCAGGCGTTGAAAGTTAACGTTGTGTTCAGGGATCCTTGGGGTGGGTCGCCGGTTCGGAGGGAGAGGGAAGGTGGTGGTAGTGATGGGTTTGCGCCGGAGGAACAGAGTGGGTCTTGTGTGGGAGGGGATGGGGCGTAGTAGACAAAGGAGGGAGGAGACGCGAGGTAGGAATATGCCAGATGGTAGGGTAACGTCGTAGAGTAGGTGGTATGGATAAGCAGCAGTAGTTAGATGCGAATATGATCACGTGGACAGGCAGGTATACATGATCGCTCCTGTATCCGTCACGCCCTTGATGTCAAATGGCACTCGCGATCGATATTCTATGTCGGATGTATGCACTACTATTAGTATGTTCGAACGTGGGATGCGACATGGACCTGCAGTTGCAGCAAGTTTAGTCCTGCCAATAGCGACTACCGCATTTGGGTCCGGCCAGCGCGTTTGGGCCAGCGAGGAAGGAGTGACAGCAGTAGCTCCCACTCGAACAAACTGCAACCCTTCCTGTCATCTCAACTTCATCTCATCCCATCTCATCTCGTTTCATCTCGTTTCATCTCTCTCCATCTCCTATCTCCATCTCACGTGCAGCCTCGATGCCATTCACGTGTTCTGCGCATGTCTGTCCTAGCATGTTGCGCGACCAGAGCCTCGGATCGCACCCATGTTTACGGAGCTTGCCACGACGCCGCCTGCGACGTCTTCGGCGACTCCTATTGGTCCCGTGCCACAAGCAGTTTAGCCAAGCTGTTGGCAAACGCCAGACGCCTTTTCCATGCTCCCCCCGCGCGTTCTTGGGCGGCAGTCGTGCAAACGTCGCGCGCCAGAATGAGGCTCGGCGAGAGCTTAAAAGTAGATCTCAAGGGACTTCAGGCACTCGGTTCTCGTCGGCTGTGACATCTTCTGGCCCACTTCTACCTAAGAAAAATAGCTCAGCACCAGGCGCCGGGACGCGAGCGCACCGGTGTGTCGTCTGGGCATTCGGTGACTTTCTCGGCCGGCCAACAGTCGTACCCTAGGCGGTGCCATCAGCGGAGTGCCCCGCCAAGCACGGAGTCGCGGTGCCATTTGAGATTTCGTGTGGGTAGCGTGGTATCGACTTGCCTCTTTCCTTGCTAGTGGGCCTGGACCATGCGCCGACTGACGTGCGTTTGCAGCCCTTGAAAGACGGCGCTGATCCGCCGTGAGGACATGTCTCGCAGCTTTGCTTTGCGACCGTATCCCAAGACCGTTTCTCTACCTCTTCCCCCGACACAGGACGACAGCGACACGCCCCTCATGTCCGACTACCGCTACGGCACGCAGTCAGATGCCTATGTCGCTGAGCACGATCATGTCCTGCGCAACGGCCCCATCGAGAAAGAGACGAAGTTGAAGAACAACGACTCGGGAGATGATATCGTCCCTCCAGATGCCGACCATCTGCTGGCGGCCATGGGCTACAAGTCCGAGCTGATTCGATCACGCTCCACCCTCCAGGTCGCCTTCATGTCCTTCGTCCTCGCCTCCGTCCCCTATGGTCTGGCAACCACGCTCTACTACCCCATCGCCGGAGGCGGACCGGCCAACATCATCTGGGGCTGGCTCGCTGTGTCGCTCATCATCTTGGCTGTTGCTGCGTCTTTAGGCGAGATCACGAGCGTCTACCCGACAAGCGGCGGCGTCTACTATCAGACCTTCATGATCACACCACCTGCCTATCGCAAGATCGCCTCATGGATCTGCGGTTGGTGTTTCGTAGTTGGCAACATTACCATTACTCTCTCGGTCAATTTTGCTACTTCTCTCTTCCTTGTGGCATGCATCAATGTCTACGAAAGCGAACCAGGTGTGGGTATCATCGCCGGTGAGCCCTACCAGGTCTTCCTCATCTTCCTTGGCCTCACACTTTTCTGCAATACTGTGTCCGCCTTTGGCAACCGAATCCTCCCGTGGTTGGATGTGAGAACTCCTCTAATAAACGGTTGCTGGACGTGTTACTTACAGCCATTTAGACATTTGCTATCTTCTGGACTTTTGCAGGTGTACTTGCCATTGTCATCTGCGTCCTTGCGATTGCGAAGAATGGTCGCCGCAGCGCCGAATACGTCTTCACTGAATTCGACCCCTCAAACTCTGGGTGGATTCCTGGGTGGTCTTTCATGGTCGGATTACTGCACGCAGCCTACGCAACTTCCTCAACCGGCATGATCATCTCGTGAGCCTCCCCTCTGCCCAAGCAACTTGACGCAGATCTTGCCCAACGCAATCTTCCAAGTGACACTTCAATGCAAGATTTCCTATGCGACATCCCCCAAGCAACTTTCCTCCCACGCGGCATGCGATGTCTCTTACAACGATAATCCGCATATGCCATTGACCATTCGCTAACGGTGTGTCCAGAATGTGCGAAGAAGTGCGCGAGCCGTCAACACAGGTGCCCAAAGCCATGGTGGCTACTGTCGCCCTCAACACTGTCATGGGCCTCGTCTTTCTTATCCCTCTCGTGTTCGTCTTGCCCGACCAGACAATGCTAGTAAATCTCCTTTCAGGTCAACCGACGCCCATCATCATCAGAGACGCAGTAGGCTCACCCGGCGGCGCCATCGGGCTCCTTATCCCACTTCTCGTCCTCGGTCTGCTCTGCGGTATCGGCTGCACCACGGCTGCCTCGCGCGCTACCTGGGCCTTCTCCCGCGACGGCGCCATCCCCGGTTACAAGCTGTGGCGCAAAGTCAACACCAAGCTCGACGTGCCGCTCAACGCCATGATGCTCAGCATGGTGATCCAGCTCGCCCTCGGTCTCATCTATTTTGGTGCCGCCGCCGCTTTCAACGCCTTCTCCGGCGTCGGTGTCATTTGCTTGACGCTGAGCTATGCTTCGCCCATTTTCGTTTCGCTCCTTACTGGACGCAAGCAAGTCAAAGACGGCCCCTTCCACCTCGGCATGCTCGGCACTTTCTGTAACGTCCTCGCTCTCGGTAAGTTTTTCTCTCTCTCTCTCTTTCGTTTCATCTCAATGTTATCAAATCATGCTTGGCAGCTTGACTAATCAATAACCACTATCAGCCTGGTCCGCCCTCGCCACACCCCTCTTCTGCATGCCCACCTTCCGCGACGTAACCCCCGACACGATGAACTACGCCTCGGTCGTGCTCGCCGCCGTCGTCGTCATTTCCACCATATGGTACTTTGCGTGGGGGAAGAAGAACTACGAGGGTCCACCTACGCATGAGGACGCCATTCTGGAGGCCAGACGGGCCAGTATGGCGAGTCGTTAGGTTGTTAAATAAACAAGCGGGGGAGGGAAACTCGTCTGGGTTTTTGGTTGATCGGATCGGACCCTTGAATAAGACGCTTGCATCGGCCAGCCATGGAAGGTGAATTTCCAGTCATGGCATCATACTCAGCAGAATATGTGAATCAAGCAGAAGAAATTCACGGCCTTGTTTCCATGCAAAGCAAATGAAATGTTTTCCGTGAGGTCTTTTTCCTTGTGTCATAAGCGCTATCGAATCAATGCGCGCCATTTTAGGTAATAGCTTCGGACTAAGGGTTAGTTGTAGGTAGGTAAGAGTAAAGCATGGTTCAAATACCAAGTCTCTGAGCTGAGCTAGGTATGGACGACTCTGGTGGGTGGTATAGAGGACAGCATTCACATTTTCCCAAACTTTTGTTCCTTCTTTTTTCTACTAATATAGAGTATGACTACCTACCTACTATATGCATGCATAAAATAAACTAGGCCGAAACACGATGCTTGTATATGCCAAAAAACAACCTCTCCTACCGACTACCACGGAGGCCACTAATCTTGCAAAGACGCGCTTGTCCAAAAACTTGCCCCAGCTTCCAACCCTACTCGCAAGTCTCCAACCAGGTGCTATCTCCGAATCCATCCCCACGCGTCTGATTGATTCCTCTTCTTCGTCAACCCTCCATCCTAACCTGACACACGCAACCTACCGCCTTTCTCCATCCCCATCTCTCTCACCATCCCCGCCCCCTCCACCACTCCCCTCCCCCGCCTCTCCAACACCGGACCCCAACCCCAACCCCAACCCATACGGCCACCGCACAGCCTCAAACCCCCCCAACTTCGGCAACGCATCCAAAATCTCACGGTCGGAAAACGGAAGCCCAATCTCATCGCGAACCGCGTCCTCCATCGTGAAGCCCATGTCGCGCTCGCGCTGCCGAAAAAACCGGGCGGTGCTGCAAATGTCACAGAGATGGGTGCCGAAGCGGGCCTGGATTTTGCCCCGCTTGTCGAGACAGTGCTTGTGGTACCAGACGATGGGGCAGGCTGCGTTGACGCATTGGGTGAGGGGTACGTCGTAGGTGCGGGCGGGCTGGTGGCAGATGCAGATGAGGGCTGTTTTGTCGGGTATGTGGGTTTGGTGGGCGTGCCAGGCTTGGGGGGTGACGTCTGGGGGTGGCGGTTCGGGGGTTTTGGGTTGTTTGCGGAAGACGGGGAGGTAGGGAGGTTGGGGTTCGGGGTTCTGTTTTTGTTTGCGGAGGATGGGGAGGTAGGGGGGTGGGAATGAGAGTGTATTCGTGGCTGTTTGCTTGGGGGAGGCTGGTGGTGCTTTTCCTTTTCCTTTGTGGGCTTTGGCTGGGGGCTTTACGGCTTCGTTGGCGGATAGATCAGCTACTGTGGGACTGAGATTGGTGTTCTCGTTCTCGCTCTCGTTCTCGTCCTTGTAGACGGGTAGAAAAGCTTTCACTGCGCGATTCGCTGCTTGTTTAGAGCCCGTCGGTGGGTTTGTGGGTAGGAAGGGTTCATGACCTTCGGACTTGTCGGTCGCCATCAGTCTGGACCTTCTAGCTCTATGTTGGTGGAAGAATTGACAGACGACGTTCGTGTCGATAGGGCGGCCAAATTCGCGTCTCTGGCTTTCGAACTCGGGGATACTGCCTTCTAGAAGAGCTTTGCTGCCGAGTTTCTCGTAGGACTTGTCCGTTTGATTAGGTTGTGGGTCCCGGTTGACTAGTGTGCGGTCGGTGGAAGGCGTGGAGAATCGGTGACGGAGAGGTGGGTAGGGAGAGTTAAAAGTGCCCGAGCGTGGTGTGGCATTCTCCATGACGGGAATTGGCTCGGAGAGCGCTGTGAAAGACGGAGGGGGTAGTCGCGAAGTCACTGCTTCTGTGACTTTCACTCCATCTCTGCAAGCCCCAGCGTGAATGCCTTCGTTTGCCTCAAAAAGATGATAAGCGGGTTGTTGAAGCTCGGCCTCTACCTCATTGTGTGCGCCGTCAAGCTGTGGTGTTCCGGCAGGTTCGTATCTTGCAGTCGGGGCGACGTTTGACCGTTCGCTACCTTCCCTTCGATCATATAGGTCACTTTTAGACTGGGGCCTCTGGATCGGTCCAAATCTCCCGTATCCATGGCCTGTTTGTGAGGGATGATCAATGATAGCCCAAGCCTCCACTCTCCTAGTCATAAGCTCCTCCAAACACTTTACACAGTAGGTAGGGGGGTGGTTGGGCACCAGCTTCTTGACCTGTTGGGTCCATAGTCCGTCTTCCATCTTTATACCGTTACGGCGGAAAGGGAATATCTTTCCTTCGGCGATACGCAATTCGGACGCAGGTGTGACGGTTCCCCAGTGTAGGAGTGGCTCGACGGTTATCGTTTGAGGGCGGCCAGGTTGTTTAGTCACTTTATCTTCTTTCGGGCAGGCTGTGTTGTTGCAGGTTTTGCTTGGCCCAGCGTGGAGAACGAATATGTGTTCATCTATTAAGATCAGTATCGAACTATCATACGGCGGAGATCGCTTACCCTTGAGTAGATTTGTTATATGCTTGACGTTTTCAGCCACGTCCTGGACATCTCTCCAGTAACTTGTAGCCCGAGAAGTCGGCGCATTTAGATCCGCAGCGTATAGGCTGGAAATCTCTCGCCAGAAGATGCCTTGAAGTGCAAGAAGATGGTCGTATGGTATACTGCTAGCGACAGGCGTCCACTTCTGAAGATATTTACGGAGGGCATCGCTGCTCTCCTTGCCCGGCATCGGAAATTTGAAAGAATAAACCCAGAAATTCGGAGAGCACTTGTAAAGGCCATCGGCGTTCAATGCTTGCTCGACTTGCTGACACTCCGCGTCGTTGGCAACCAGCTCAACTTGAGAAACCATATTGGTGGAATAAAGACCGGTACTAGTAGTGTATGCCGTAATTATCTGTGAGTAGGTGGTTCTCTATCAAGTCTGTTGCGTGATTGAGAAAAAAAGAGGTCGTGCTGTAGGCGGCTTTAATATGAGAACGAGGCTGCTGCGCCAAGGCCTGCCAGGCCCACCTATAGCAGAACCAAAGGAGACTGGAGAATTCTGCAATGATATTCAAAGCAAGATGTTGGAATGAGAAAGCAATCCCTTCTGTCTGAGTGGGCCGTCGCCGTTGAATTATTGGTAGCGAGCAAGCGAGCCCGGCGGCTTTCATCAGCTGATGGTCGCACCAACACACGTGGAGCCATGAGGTATTTGGCTATACAACACGTGGTGAAGATGAGTTTCTGAGATAAAAGTGAGGGTGCAAGATAGCTACGCGAGAGGATCGATGTTCATGGCCTGCTCGAGTCTAACACCTACTGTAGTGATGCCGCTCCGGTTACGAGACCTAAGACCGGTGTTCGATGGTACGCTAGCAGTTATAGGAGCGTGGAATTTAGGTGTAGATGATATGGCCTTCGTGATGAACTGTGGCACATTCAGTGTGGTCTCCTCGTGAAAAAGTGGGCCGGCGATAGCGAACCCTAGTCATCCTGGATGACGATGAAATGGAGTTCCTCTAAGCGGTAGAAAAAGTGCAGTATAATACTGTAACAGTTGCGAAGCAGTCTAGTCTAGATAAGCTCTCTCTGTTGTCTTCTCGTAGCCTTCTTACAAGTGTATAGAAGCTTGCCTTGCACCTTTTCTCCATCTTGAGATGACTTGTATCCGGTCTATTTGGGGACTATATTTATTCTGCATCGTGTCAATTGAACGAACTTCCTAATTCCGATGTAAAATCTGAACGTGGCTGAGAGGGTATGCGGATTCGCGAATGGCGAGGGAGTCCACTCAGAGCGCATCCTCGACAACCTCAGGAAAACCGCGCATCGATGTTCAGAAATCAGCATATCAGTACAATACCAGACACGTACTCGACGTCTTAGATAAAGCCATCCGCCACGAATTTTCCCCTCCTCTTCTCTCTAGAGGACGTGAGTCGTCCAGGCAGGGTAAAGACAACAGACGCAATTGCAGCAAGGTAAGAGAAGCATGTACTAGAAGAAGTGATGACTAAGGTAGAATGTTGATGGCACGAGGTTTAAGCGGGGTGTGTTGATCGATTTGTTGGAGCTCTGAGGAGAGGAGCGCCCACGAGATAAGAGCCACATCTAGGAAAGAGCAAAGCAAAGGCCAAAGAAAATGGCTCTACACATCTAGAAGAATAGAAAACGGTAATACATCTGCACGACGGTAACGCGACACAATACGGGCTGATACTTCCTTTTGTGTTCAAAGAACCGATTACATCAGCGGATGGCAAGTAACTATACCATACCTTCTCCTTCCAATGCCCACAGCGCTTGCATGTCCATTTTTAATTACTCCTCATCCCAGTAATAACTCCACATATCCACGCCCATAAACTCATCAGCATATTTCCTCCCCAACGTCCCCCCAGCCGCGCCCGCACAAACAATCAGCGGCAGAAAGTGTTCGGCCCCACCCCTCGGATGCATAGTATACGCGCCGGGCCAGGTCCTCCAATGTTCAAACTTACCCTCCCGTTGCGTATCGTCGTCCGTCATGGCGGCATCGGTAACCGCATTACTCCACTCCATGTTCTGTTTCTTGAATTCTGGTGTCGATGCGGCGCCAGAGAACATGAGACGCAGGTTGTGGAAGGTGGCGAAGCCGGAGCCGATGATGGCGATGTTTTGGGAACGGAGCACGGAGAGGGCGCGGCCGATGGCGTAGGATTGGGCTGCGGATTCCGAGGCAAGGACGCTGAGTTGGACGATGGGCGTGGTGGCTGTGGGGTCGATGAGTTTCATGGGCACGAAGACGCCGTGGTCCCATTCTGGTCGGGATTAGGTTGGCTATGCGGTGGTAGTTGGAAAATTTGTAGGATCGTACCTCGTTTGGGATCCTTCTCGTACTCTAAGCCCGCCTCTTTCAGCGCGTTGGCTACTTGCTCTGCCAGCTCGGGACTTCCGGGCGCATCATGTTTGATCTCGTATGACTCTGGTGGGAAGTTGTAGTAGTCGTAAAGCAAGCCGTGCTTGGAGCCGCTGGAGACGGTCACCTTATTGGTAGACCAATGTGCCGTGACTAGTATGATAGCCTTCGGTGCCTGCGGAGTGCCCAGCTTGAGGATCCTCGGCACCTTCGTCTTGAGGGATTGGGTGATGGCGGCGTGGGAAGGGTCCCCGAGCAGCGGCATGGGCCCTCCGCCGTGCGAGAGCGAGATGACGGGTGCGAGACGTGTCATGTTGGAGGTATAAGACGACAGCGGAAACTGTTGAATCCCCTGAAGAGGGTTGCACGTAGTGTTGCTGGTCGACGGCTTGGCTGATGCTCCTTGAAGGCCAAAGATGGTTGCTAGTAAAGAAGGAGTGCGAGCAAGTCTCATGCTGTCAAAGGAGGGCGGTCATATACTGCATATATGTATGTTCGGACGAAAGAAAGCATTGTGGCTTCGGGCATTTGACGTCTCGAGTAATTAGCTGGATAGGTGCATGGACTGCGTTGATTGTGCATGTAGGTTTGTAAGAGTCGATTGAGACTGCGGAATTGATCCGATGTTCTTGGCGAATCATCTTCCGACTCAGCCCCACTCCATCTCGAGACTATGCATACCGTTACAGCACCAACATGTTAGGTAAACCATATACAGCATCAACATCAAAAACAATACATAGGCCACCCAGTCATGCCTGAGCTGGTATACCCCCCCCCAGAACGCCATCGTGAATCCTAACAAGCCAAGAAGACGCCCCAACAACCAACTTGATTTCTCATTCCCTACGACGCCGCAGCGACAGTCTGAGCCTGCTCCGCCACCGTGTTCCCAAGAGCGTCTACCTCGCAAGTAACAGGCCCAGCGTCGTGCCAATAATAAGGCATGTTCATGATATAAGGAGCTTCAGGTTTCTTAGCACCCGCAATCGCAGACGCGGCGCTCGCCCAGTTGAAGTACTTGTGGCAACCAACACAAAACTACAATGCTTAGTCAGGCGGCCGTCTCACGAGCGGACAGGATATAGGGAGGTCCTACCATGCTATCACATCCCCCATCCTTCTCAATGAC
Source organism: Decorospora gaudefroyi (assembly GCA_010015605.1). Taxonomy (NCBI): domain Eukaryota; kingdom Fungi; phylum Ascomycota; class Dothideomycetes; order Pleosporales; family Pleosporaceae; genus Decorospora; species Decorospora gaudefroyi. The sequence continues at coordinate 57,069 of ML975396.1, forward strand.
AAGCTGGCAGTTTGGACACCTCTTCCCATCCTTGGACTGCATCAGCTTGAGCGTATCTTTCTCTGTGTTGCTCATCTTCTCATCCACATGCTTGGCAGCGTACTCAGCACACGTGAGATCTTTGTGCCAGGGAACCCGACACTGTGCACACGACCTGAAGGAGCACTCGTTGCACGCAACTTGCGGATATCCAGCCGCCGTGTGGTCCGGCAAACCGATAGCATCACAGGTCTTTGACAGGCATGTGACAGGTTTGGGCTCTGCGTCTTCTTTCCACACGTCCAGCATCTCCATGTTGAACTTCTCGAGAGGTGCACCATCGGGCATGTAGCGCATGACAAAGTTGTGGCTCCATGGTATCTCGCACCCAGACTCCAGACAACCTGTGAAGAGTTTCCGTGCGCCGAGCGTGTCGAGGCGGGCAGACATGGCGTTACTGATGCAGGTCTTGCATACAGGATCAATTTTCCGCTTGCTTGGGTTCCGGGCCAGATGGGCGATGCAGGCGAATGGCACATCCATGGATCCTCTGAAGCGTGCACGCTTTGGTGGGACCCATCTTACGAATTGATCAGTGGTTTGCTCTTCGATGCAGATGCGGCATGTGAAGTGGTCGCGTGGTGGTGCGCGTGGCCGTGGGTTGGGGTTCGGTTTGCGTTTCTGGGTCCATGGGTCCCCGCCCTTGCGGCGTTTCTTGGGCTTTCTCGTAGTAATTGGGTGGGCTGCTGCTGCTTGGGCGGTGTGAGAGCGTAGGACGCGGGTGCTGGATGTGGGTTGTGCGAGTGGTCGAGGTGTGATGTGGGAGGACGAGCGGCCTTTGCTACGAAGTATGTCTGTGGTGCGGGCCATGTTGGGTATGGTTAGTAGATGGATGGAATTGGTACCTAAGAGGGGTGTTGAAGTAGAGAGGAAGGGCTAGCGGGGTAAATATTGTTGGACGCAGGGGAACTGGCCGACTGATATACGAGGTTGTCGGATCAGGCTGAGGCGGATCCTGCACGGTGTAGAGGCGAAGCGAGCGTGGATGATGCCTTGTCCTTGTCCCGAAGCAGATGCGGTGACTCAGAAATGGGCCTTCTGGTCGCTGGATAGCAGCCTTGGTCTCTGATCGTGATGGGTATACTCGGTCAGCCTGCACCATGGTTCAGCCAATGAGCACATGGGCGTGGGGCAATGGCGCCGATATACGGTTGTTAGCGATCATTCCAAGGCTGCAGCCTGTGACATGTGTGGTATATGATGGCATAGTGTGCTATATGTCATTGGATAGAGACCGTTTGTTGATGAGACGTCTCTGGTTGTTGATGCCTAACGGTCGCTTTGGCGCTAAGGGGACAGGGATGTGAGCACAGATCCCCCGAGCCCGATTTTTTTTCTGCGACTGACTTCGACGGCGGAAGATCGTACACGACGCGCATTATTCTGCCGATTGAGCATATTTCGGCCGGAAAGATGGCGCCTCATGTTGACGACGAATTTGTGTTCACCATCTCCGACCACGACGATGTCTCGGACGACGGCGGCGCCGACGAGCTCGCTGCGGCGACGGCAAAACTCGCGGGGGCTGGCAAAAAAAGGAAATATACAGAGGACCCCGACCTGAATGTGAAGCCCAAGGAGGTCGCAGCGAAGAAAGCAAAGAAGGAGAAGAAGAAGGGGAAGAAGGGGAAACAGGCCGAGCCCGAACCAGAGCCCGAAGCCGAGGATGACATGCAAATGCCACAACCCGGCGAAGACATGGAGCAGAACGATGATATCGCCAGCGATTTCGAGTTTGCGGTCGGCGACATAGATACGGGCTTTGTGGAAGAGTTCGATGGCTGGGGCAACGATCACGGCACGGTCGCGCAGGAGTCGGGGAAGAAGGGCACGGCGGTCGATGTCGACGATATCATTGAGCGGAGACGGAACCAGAAGAGCGCGCAGAGGGCTCTAGACGAAGAGTCCCCTGAATCTTCAGTAGATGGCGAGTTCGAGGGATTCGACGACGACGACGACGACGAGCTCATGGCAGAAGACGGTTTTGGCATGGGGGCTGCAAGCGACTCCGAAGACGAGGAGGACCAGGATGATGAGGCGTCAGATGAGGAAGATAGCGTGTGCAACAAGGCCCATGTTGGGCAGGACGAAGACGACACAGACGACGACACGGAAGCGCCTCATGTACCGCATCCTATGGATCTAGAAGGCGCTGAGACGGAGAATGAGGATATGAGTGAGCAAGAGGATGCCGTTGAGGCGAAAAAGGCGGCTGCCTTCTTTGCGCCTGAAGACAGTGTGCCCACCAAGAAGAAGAAAGGCGCAAAGGCTGGCACCGGATCTTTCCAGGCCATGTCACTATCACGACCTATCCTACGAGGTCTTGCATCTGTGGGCTTTGTCGAGCCCACTCCCATTCAGACCAAGGCAGTCCCGATTGCCATGCAAGGCAAAGATGTTGTTGGAGGAGCCGAGACTGGTTCCGGTAAAACGGCTGCTTTTCTTATTCCCATCCTTGAACGACTTCTCTACCGACCCAAGAAGGTTCCAACAACGCGTGTTGCCATCTTCATGCCCACGCGTGAGTTGGCTGTACAGTGTTTCAACGTCGCTACCAAGCTTGCGTCCTTCACCGACATTACCTTCGCACTCATGGCCGGTGGTTTCTCCTCGCGAGACCAAGAGGCGGTTCTCAAAACCAGACCAGACGTCGTCATCGCCACACCTGGTCGTTTCATTGATCACATGCACAACACAGCTGCCTTTCAGGTCGAACATCTCGAGATTCTCGTTCTCGATGAGGCTGATCGCATGCTCGAAGAGGGTTTCGAGAGCCAACTGAATGAGATCCTAACTACCATCCCGAAATCACGACAGACTATGCTCTTCTCCGCTACCATGACGAGTTCTGTCGACAAGCTTATTCGAATTGGTATGGACAAGCCCGTACGGCTGATGGTTGATGCCAAGAAGCATACGGTCAAGGGCCTCACACAAGAGTTTGTGCGGTTGAGGCAAGGGAAAGAAGATAAGAGGCTTGCGTATTTGATGTACATCTGTGAGAAGATTTATACCGAACGCGTCATCATCTTCTTTAGGCAGAAGAAGGAGGCGCATAGGGTGCGCGTTGTATTCGCTCTCTGTGGACTTAAAGCTAGTGAATTGCACGGCAACATGAGCCAGGAACAAGTAAGTAATGACGGCACTATATGTTCTGCACCTGCTAATTCGTCTTCAGCGTATCCAATCCGTCGAAGCATTCCGCTCGGGCAAGTCGGCGTACTTACTTGCCACTGATGTCGCTTCCCGTGGTCTGGATATCAAGAATGTTTCTACGGTCATCAACTATGAAGCGCCTCAGACGCACGACATCTACATGCATCGTGTTGGTCGCACTGCGCGTGCTGGTCGTAGTGGTCGGGCTTGCACACTTGCCGCGGAACCGGATCGAAAAGTGGTCAAGCAGGCTGTCAAGGCTTCACGCGACCAGGGAGCCAAGGTTGTCAGCCGACAGGTACCGCTGGAAGAGACGGATAGGTGGATGAATAGGATCAACGAGCTCGAGGATGAGATTGAGGAAGTGCTGAAGGAAGAGAAGGAAGAGCGTGCACTAAGCATCACAGAGCGCGACCTCAAGCGAGGTGAGAATCTGATGACGCACGAAGACGAGATCAAGTCACGGCCAAGGCGTACATGGTTCGAGTCGGAGAAGGACAAGATGGCAGAGAGAGAACGGGGTGCTGCTGCCCTGAACGGGCCTGCTGGAGGGTCCGTCAAGGGAAAGGAGAAGAAGAAGAAGCTCAGCGGTAAGGACCGCAAGAAGCTTGAAGCAAAAGACGTACGCACAGATGGCAAGGTATGGAAAAAGGGCAAGGCGGATAGAGGTCTCACTACGGGCAAGGCAAAGGAAAAGCAAGCTCAGATGAAGAACAAGTCCAAGAAGATTGCGGCGAAGACGAAGTTCAAAGGCTTCAAGGAGTAGATGGCTTTTGCATGGCGCTTTCGCGAGTAGTAGTACAGACTGTAGAAGACGACTGTGCATATCTGCCCCGTATCTCGTATCGCCGTACAAAACGCACATGACGATGAATCGTGTGCTGATCTGATGTCCAATTGACCTCATCTGCCAAGGAGCCCCTTTTCGGCCTAGGTAGGCCGAGGCGCCGGGAGCGGGCGGAGCGGACGAAATGGTCCAAAGATTTCTGGCGCTCAATTTCCAGGCAGGGCACCACAACACCACCAAACAATCTACCCACTCCTTCTCTACAGCACACACGTTCCTTTCCACAGCGCCCTTCCTTCGACTTGAAGCGCAAACTACATCCCCAACTCAACGGCCCGACACTTCGGCTACCTATTCGCCGCCGCACCCCTGCCCGTACCCACTGCAGCCCTACGGTTCCCAGGTTCGTTATCGGCTTATCGGCGACTGAGAGGGTTGAACTTTCTGGCCCCGACCCGGCCCGGCACGCACACGCGTTGAAGAGAACGGAGCAGATATCGCAAGCCTCGAGATCGCGTCCTTGTCTCTCACAGCGCACGCTCGTCGACATCCAAACGTCAAACTTTCCATACGCCACGCGTTGCGTCTCTTTACGGAACGGGATTCTGGCAAGCCGGGCAGTGCTGCGGCCTAGTACATTAGAAGGATAGGCAGCCGGGCAGCGCGCGCATACAGGCTTCCACTCCCTCGAGCACCGGTAAGCGCAGCGGGGTAGACTTGAATAGGCCACATCACATCCCTTCGCACTATGGCATCCGCACAGCACCAAGCAAACGGCAATGGCGCTGCAGTAAAGCCGACGAATCGGGAGCAGGAGGTCCCGTACGAGAACATTTTCCTCTTCATTCCCAACTTGATTGGTACGTCCCTTCCTGTCCCTTCACCCCGTCTCCCCAGCTGACCGGCTCCCAGGCTACTCACGCGTCGTCCTCGCCCTAGTATCGCTCTACTACATGCCCCTGCACCCGCGCACATGCACCCTCCTCTACAGCGTATCATGCCTTCTCGATGCCTTGGATGGCTACGCAGCCCGCAAATACGAACAGAGCACCAGGTTCGGCGCAGTGCTGGATATGGTGACGGATAGATGCACGACAACCTGCTTGCTCGTCTTCTTGGCCCAGGCTTTCCCTCGCTGGAGCATCGTGTTTCAGGTACTGATTTCACTGGACCTGGCGAGCCACTACATGCACATGTATGCGACCTTGAGCATGGGCGGCACGAATCACAGCCACAAGAACGTCGACGAGAGCAGGAGTTGGCTGCTCAACCAGTACTACTCCAACAACGTACGTCCCCAGCAAGCTGTCCCTCCGTAATCGCAGTGCCCCAGAATGTGCGAGCTGACACCCGCGTAGAAGGTCCTCTTCACCTTTTGTCTCATGAACGAGGTCTTCTTCATCGCCCTCTACCTCCTCTCTTTCAGCTCGCCCCTCCTCTCACCCACTCTGTTCTCTGACATGAACAACCCGTCCTCGATCCAGCCCGGCTCGCCCGCCTCTCCAAAACCCTCCATGCTCTTCGCCTCCCCCTTCTCGGCCGCTGCTATGGAGATGGCGAGAGCGAACAAGATAGACACGAGGCTTCCGTGGGTCTTGATGCTCACCGCGGCGCCCGTCATGCTTCTCAAGCAATCCATCAACGTGGTGCAGATGGTCAGGGCGAGCCAGTGGCTTGCCGAGGGTGATCGTGAAATGAGGAAGCAGGCCGGGCTGCCTCGCAAGAGGAGTGCGAAGAAGACGCAGTAAGCGACAACTCCGTCGGAAGAAAGACTGAATGAATCTTCATAGTAGATCTATGCTGAGTTGCTCGATGCTGGCAAGCAGCGGGCAGCGAGATCTGACATGGCGTTGAGGCACGGCATCGGCGCTGTGCGGCGACTGCAACTGCAACCGCACGTTTATCGGCATGAACATTGGCAGGTTGGGTTTGGTGAGTAGCATGTATATTTATTTCTTATGGTCAATTTTGCTTTCTTCGTTTTACCATCTTGTAGTTACTGGCGATTTGGCTGTTCGCTTCGGCATGGCCCTTTGATTCTCTGTTTTTGAGCCCTTTGTCTTTTCCAGGCTCGATTTGTTCTTCATCGCATTTGCATTCCGGACAGGTACTATTTCACGCATCTCTCAGAGAGGCCTCTGAGCTTCACACCTAATATATGACTTATAGAATCAATACTTCGATGGCGCGAACAGTGGCAGAGAGAGCTATTTACTACAACCCTACGCGCAACTATAAACAGCCCAATACCCCCAAGGCCCGGTAACTACCATGCCGACGGAAAGAGAAAAGCGGCACCATAACCCCAGCGCACACACAAAACAAACCCCTCATATACCCACCACCCCCCACCCAACCTACTGCTACAAAGCCATAGCCCCCGCAAAAAGCGCAGCAACACCCACCCCCAACACCCCCACAGCCGCCGCCTCCCCCGCATCCCCCGTAGGCACCGGCTCCCCTTCCACCGCCTCCAGAACCACACTCTGCACCTGAACAAAAACCCCATCATAATAACTCTTCACATCGCTCGGCAACGCACTATACCAGGCCGGCGCCTCCGTATACAGCTCCACGCCATCCGTCTGCGTCACCGCGGCCGGAATGCTATGTGTCGCTATCGCCACAAAGGACGCGAGGCCCGCGTGGGCGCTTGACGCCGCGGAGAGGGCGGCCGGGGAGGTGAAGGAGGCTAGCTTGGAGTTGAAGACTGATTCTAGGGAGGCGAAGGCTGAGAACTTTTTTTTTGGAGGGGGAGGGG
>ML975397.1:0-47435 GCA_010015605.1 Decorospora gaudefroyi
AAAAGACTACATAGTCAACTTGAGGCTCTTAAGCCTCAGCAGCCACGAAAGAAAGTTCGTGTGAACTCAAATCAACGCTTTGCAGATATAGAAACAATTATGGTAGCAGTGCAGGCGTCTGCTCATTTAGAGTCACAAAATAATAGTAACGCTGCAGAAAAAGCAGCAGAGAGAGCAGCAGCTGAATTAGCAGCTCAAACTCTTCAGTCTCTGTGTACAGAGTGGCAATTGTAACTAGGTTGAATTAATTACGTTGATTTTTAATGGGTGGTCGAGTTCTGGGCGGGTGGCCAGCTTCAGTGGGTGGCCAGCTTCGGTGGCCGCTAGCTTACCAATAGGTGCTACGCGCTTCTTTAATGGTAGGCATATCTTGACGCTGGAATATTTGATAGTGTACGCGGTGAGTATGCAAATACTAGGAATGATATGGATGTATCTGTTGTTACTTGCTTGCCAACCACGTTTAGCACATCAGATGTATGAGCAAACTTGGCCTCAATTTACAACCACCAACGGACGCGGTGTCAGTCTCGTACCATGGCTGAACAGGTTGTCTGAATCATACTTGTGCTTCAGCTCCTCCAGCTTTTTAACATTAGGACCAAAGACGTCGTTCGCGTCGACGTCCATGGCTGTTCATGTTAGTAATCTAGCATTCTGTCCGTTCCATCCGTAGATGTTGAAAAGGTCTGCATGAGTCCATGAACATACCGGCGTAATTTGCATACTGTCCCACACCACCATCCTTTGACCGACTTGAAGCCGTCTCCGAAGCCTTCTTGAGCAGATTGCGAGAAAAGGTGCGGATCTCGTTATCGAGAGAAGAATCGAACCTTGCGCCGTTAACATTCTCGTTTTCTACGAGTTAGAGGATAACGTACCATTTGAACATGGTAGCGACATTGTAGTAGTCTCCGCGATTCGAGAACGACATGCATTCATTCGGAACCTCGTTTATCTTGTTGTACGGTATCGTTTCGAATGCCAACATACTCTCATTCATGCCTTCATGCGAAGCAACGAACGCGTTGAACTCTGCGTGAAGCTGTACCACAAAGCCTGGGTCTAGTGGGAGTTTGAATGCGCCGCCACCGAACTGTTTGCGTCCGTCGAACCCAGCGGTTTGGTTGAACATGGTGTTCAGTTTTTCGTAAGGAATCAGGGAGGACATGTCGGCAATGGGCCCCAACTCGAATAGGTCGGCGAAGAAGGCTTTGCCATCTTCTTCTGTGCCATTGTGGAAGATCTGGCAGAGCACGACGGGAGCATTGGCGGGCGGTGGAGCAGAGAAACCCCATACCAGGGCTTGATTGCCGTCGTTGATGGTATGAAATTTGTTGGCGAATTCGACGATCTGTGGGATTTTATCCGGGAGAAAGATAAGGGGGCCGGCGAATACTGGGTTCGCTTGTGGGTATGCTTGGAAAGTGAATGTTGTTACTACACCGAAGTTCTGGCCCGCGCCCCGGACTGCCCAGAAGAGATCAGGGTTGGAAGTCTCTGATGCGGTGACTTGCTTTCCGGAAGCGAGGACGATGTCAACGGACAAGAGGTTATCTGAATATTGTCAGCGCTACAAGCTCATATGAGTCTGACGCTCCGCGACCAGTTTCCAACCTGCCTGCGGAAATTATCAGAGTACTGACCAATCGCCAAGCCATATCTTCCGGTCAAGTACCCGTAACCACCTCCAAGCGTCAAGCCTCCTACGCCAGTGTGGTTCACAGTACCTCCAACGGTCGCAAGACCATGTTTGGCCGCTTCAAGATCAACATCTTCCCAGAGAGTACCACCCTCGGCTTTGATGGTCTGAGCTTTTGCGTCAACAGTGACGTTGCGCATCTTGGAAAGGTCGATCACAATGCCATCTTCGATAGATGCAGCTCCAAAGGTGGAGTGACCGCCACCACGGACAGTGAAGGGAATCTTGTGCTCGCGAATCTGAGCAAGAGTTGCGGATACGTCATCAGGAGAAGTGACTTTGACAACAGCAGCCTGTTTGCGTTAACATGTGCTTAGAGCATAAAGGGCGCAGCCTGCGATACACGATACAAGTTTCTGGCAGACGTACAGCTCGTTTTATGCAATGCTCACTCCACCTCACTATACTCTTCTCGTACTCGTCCCCGTCAGTGGGCATTAGGACCTGGGCATGCGTGTCGTTCAGCAGCTGCTTGAGCGAGGAGTAATCAAAGTTGGTGGAGGCTGAAGCCATGATGGTGAGAGGTGTTGTTGTGAGGTAAGACCTTAAGTGATGGAGAACTAGAGTGTCAGACAGCTGCCTTGGAGATGACAAACGACGCAATTTATATGAATCTTGTTCTTCCAAATAATGGAAGTATATCACGACTTGGGCTCTTCCTCTTGTTGGACGTGCAGGTTTTAGGCGTCTAGTCTTGAAGTCAGCTTATGGGCTAATTTCTCGCGTGAGACTCAGTCCAACCGCGCTACGGTAGTCAGAGTGTGGGGTAAGCACGATAATGGTGATGCACAGTTGGTGGTAACTGCGCTCCAAAGCTGATGGGGTCGAGAAGCGGCCTTCAACCGAGATCACTACGGTAGGTAGCTGCTGTCCCGCAGTAGAGCCAAGAATATATGCATATGTTATTACTGCAGTCGCGCAAGCAGAGTGAAAGCTATTCGGCACGACATGGGGTTTGCCTCTTGAGGATGTCACTGTCCGGGTGTGGGGTGTTGAGGTCTGCAGTCTGCAAACGTCTGGACTGTGATTGGTTGATAGTGGCGATGGCGGGAGCTAGTCACCTAGCGTACTAGACCCTGGAGCGCTGGAGGAGTGAAGATGCGGCGAACTCTGTTGCCCGCACTTGCACTGGTGCCTTGACCGACAACGCCACAGTGTCTAGTGCCATGATGCTGAAGACGAGGAGCATCCAGTCGGTCTGCGCATCATGTCGTCTCAACATGGCCATTTCGCGAGCGCGTAACGCACGATTACCCGCCCGTACCCAAGTTGCGCTGCGACAACTACCATGGACCGCTTCGCATGCCGCGCCACCGCGACGAACATTCTCCACAACACTCCAAACGAGGCAGTTGGACCAAGACAGGGCGACGGCTCCAGAAGACACATCACCCTCTCCGACCGAGGCTGTGGGCTATGAAGTCAATGCGCGGAAAGCGAGGCAAGAGTTCGGCGATTTCCTACCGACGGACCATCTGAGCAAAGAGGAATACACGGTATACGAGAGGCTGTACGGACCACCCATATTCTTTGATCCTGCTGAAGAAGCGGGCGAACTCGACGCTATAGCCGAAGAGGAGGTCATTGAGGAACAGCAGCCTGATGGGTCCACAATCCTGTTAAGAAAAGGCAAGGATGGCGAACTGGAAGAGGTTGAGCTTGTCGACGAGCTCGATGCTCCCGAGGAAGAGCCTGTCGACGGCGGCGAGCCAGGCGTGGAGACTAGGACACCAGAAGAGTGGGAGGCTTACAGGGAAGAGCAAGCCCAGTTGTATCACGATGATGTATACGAGCAGAGTCGATTGGAACACGAGGAAGCAGAGACTTGGGAAGATGAGGAAGGCTCACAAATGGACGAGCCCGATTTCATACGCGCCCATCCCTTGACCATTGCAGGACAATTTGGGCCGTCGCCTTCCACCGTCTTCCTTCCCAAAGAAACCCTCGTGGATCCCACAGCGCTTCTTCTGACCCGTGCAAACCACAAGCACCTTGCTGAGTCCGTGAACCGTATTTTCGGTGGTCGCGGCTTGCCCTATTCAGCCAGTACGATCCCAGCACGTCTCGGTAAAGACCAGAAGCCCATTCCGCTCGACCCATCGCAGTCGGATATGGGCCATATTGAAGCCGATGCATACATGGCTTCGGTACAGCCAGGCACGTATGCAAGCATCATGAGCGCTATGGTCGAGGTCCGCCGCCGATTGGGATCCGGATGGTTGGAAAACATGCTGCGGAACAAGAAGGGAGGCACCATACTTGACGCCGGCTCAGGAGGCGTTGGCGTGCTGGCATGGCACGAAATCCTCGAGGCAGAATGGCAGCGCATGCATGAAGAGTCTGGAAACACTTCACATGATGCTACTCCACTTGGTAAAGCGACCGTCTTGACGGCCTCGGACACGCTCCGCCACCGCGCCAGCAAGTTGCTGGAAAACACAACCTTCATCCCACGACTACCCGAAACTGTAACAGCGAATGATGATGCCAATGCGCAGCAACCGCGCAAACTCTACGACGTCATCATCGCCCCCCACACACTCTGGCCTGTGCGGCAGGAGTACCTTCGCAAGGAGCACGTGGAGAAGTACTGGTCCCTACTCAATCCCAAGGGCGGTGTTCTCATCCTGATCGAAAAGGGTCTGCCACGAGGTTTTGAAGTCATAGCTGGCGCCCGGTCGCACCTACTCAACAAGCACATCGCCTCTCCGGGTGCAGCGAACATCGAAACACCGCTTGAGGCCCAGGTCTCGAGGCCAGACGATGATACCAGATTCACAGAGAAGGAAACCGGCATGATCGTTGCACCGTGTACGAACCACAGCACGTGCCCTATGTATCAGACCCCTGGAGTCAGTCAAGGAAGAAAAGACTTTTGCTACTTCAGCCAACGATACATTCGGCCTCCCTACCTCCAACGCATCCTCAACGCAAGGGATAAGAACCACGAAGACGTGCAATTCAGCTACCTCGCCGTCCAACGCGGCCGCGACCAGCGCCTCCCCCAACACGACACCCTCGGCAAAGGCTTCACGCAAGACGAAGTCTCCACCGCCGCCGCCTTCCAGGGCCACGAATGGTCGACTACTCCCGACACGGATGCGGACGCGGACGCTGACCCCGAAGCAGAACCGCACCGCCGAACCTCCCCAGCCGACATCAACCCGCTCACCCTCCCCCGCCTCGTGCTCCACCCCCTCAAACGCCAACGCCACATCGTCCTCGACGTATGCACACCAGCCGGCACCCTCGAGCGCTGGACCGTACCCCGCTCCTTCAGCAAGCAAGCCTACCGCGACGCCCGCAAAGCCCGCTGGGGCGATCTGTGGGCCCTCGGCGCCAAAACGCGGATCCCGAGAAACGTACGCTTGGGTCGGCCCGCCGATGAGTTTGATAAGAAGGGGCGCAAGGTTAAGAAGGCGAAACATGTTACGGTGGAGATTGGGGTTGGGGAGCGCGATGGGAGGACGGTGGAGGAAGGGCCTGTCAGGGTCTTGGGTAAGGGGGGTAGAATGCTGGTTGGTGATCGTGATGGGAGGTATACGTTTGATCGCAAGATTAGGGGGAGTGGGGGCAGGAAGGGGAGGAGGAAGGGCGGTGTGGATGGGGATGGGGATGGTGTGTTGGATGAGTGATGGGCTGGGTGTATGGAAGGGCACGTGTCCGTGTCTAGTTTACGATAGTTTGTACTAAAACGGTGTGTTTGCGTAAGTGCTGGGGCTTGGTTTTTGTTGATTTATGAAAAAAAAAAAACATAATCATGTAGCTTCCCTCACACACAGACATACCCTTTTACGGCCAACAGCACAGTATATGTCTTGATTGGTTTCAACAGCTATATACATACTATCTATCCATCTATCCATGCATCCCTCCATTCACGACATCCTCGTATGATTTCCGGGAAGCAAAAGCTTCGGGATCGCTCCGCTCCATACAACCTTTGTAGTAGGTTTCAGGGGGTATATTTGCTCCAAGTCACAAAAAAAAAAGAGAGCGAATGAAATTCATACACACCTGCAAATGCAACACGAACTGAACAAAAAGAATGGGGAAATGGAGGGAAAAGAGCAAGACGCCAGTGAGCGACAAGAGAAGATGAGTGTGATCTGTACCATCATCAAACGCCGTTGGGATGTCGAAAAAAAAACTTCCCCGATTAGGAGACACGGGTGAAACAGTGGATACGCTTGCTTGCTTGCTTGCTAGCGAGAAAGTCGTTTGCATCGATTGATTTGCGATCAAATGAGTAATTGAACGCCAAGCGCAACGGCACTGAGACGCGTTTCTCGGCTATCCTCGCTAGGCCTCCTCTTGCCTATGTGATCCAACTGACGAGCTGCATCGGTCTTTGATTGCGGGAGGCTGGTTGGCGATGGAGGACCTGATGGCCCCGTCTCGTCAGCATTCGACTTTGAGCGAACAGACGCCAGATCCTCGCCAAACGAGATGGAGGTAATGGAGTCGTCGCTGACGCCGCGAATAGGAGAGCCGGGTCGCTCTGGTGGGATGAATGCAAGCGCAAAGTTTTCAACAGTGGTCGTTGGTGAATGCCCGCTTGTTGTCGTGTTTGCAGCACGTTTCGACTTGGAGAAGCCGTGCGCATCGTAGCGCGGTGGATGAGACGTGTAGTCGACGAGCATGTGCGCCTTTACGTTGATGCGATAGCGCTGGCCTTTGGAAAACACCACGTCGCTTACACGTGGCGACGATGCAAGCAGCACCGGTGCGCAGCGACGACGGTATCGCAATGTTTGCACCGAAGAAGGTCGCATTGAATGTGCGTTTTTCGGATCAGATGACGAGTCGCTCTCGGGGCGTTCACCGTCACCATTCTCAAAAACCTGCGAAGAGATACGCATCAAAGAATCTCTGGCCGGTCTCGTCGGAAAGCGCACATCTTCTGGGTCGAGATCGTCGAGTTCCAGATCAGTCGTTGCAGATGCATGGCTTGAGCCTGGTTCCCGGGAGCCGGCCAGGTTTGGATAAAGATGGCGGATGATTTGCTCCTGTTGTGCAATGATGCGCCGACCGGCTTCTAGACTCGACAAACTCTCAATACTTTGACCCAACTGCGCACTGTCCAGGATGCGCTGGCGCCTACTTCTGCGAGGCAGACTCCGGTAGCGGGGTTCACTGCGGTCGTCTAGTGGAGAGCTGATGTCGATTGCGGCGCACAAGGCTTCTACCCAGTCGAGCATGCCTTCTTCAGTCGGTGGGCATAGCATAAACTGCTCGAGTTCTAATCGGAGACGAATGGCATGTTCCCGTACGGATTCGAAGAGGTTGGGGTCCGTCTCATACAGCCTCGGGCGGGCGACAGCCGGGATCAAGTGTGCAAGCGGGGACTTTGGTATCAACGCAGTCTTCTTGAAGTCGGACGCGACACCGACCTCGGCGTGTTGCAAGGAATAAGTTCGTAATAGTCGTCCTGGGATAGGCTCCCGATTCTTGCTGAGCAGGCCCGGGTGCTTTATGCGGTATATGTTCAACTGTGTCCCTCGCAGCGTGACATAGACATCGTTCCACTCGCGGTGTCCTGAGACCTGGAAGGGGGACGATAGCTCCTGCTTTATGCCTACAATTCCCTCCATTTCGACTGTGCAGTTGTATGGCGGCGGTAGGCGAGTGTTGCGGGCCACGGTCTTCTCGGACCGCGTCCTTTCGTCTAGCGTCCTCCGGGTCTGAGGATCGACTGCGCGAGCGTAGCATGGTGGCGATCCGACGGGTAGTTGGGCATGCGTGTGGTACGTGTTGTGATAGCCGTAGGTTGGCGCAGGCGCGGGCGAGTTCGATGGGTTCGTTGAGCGAGTTCGTGATGTTCGGCTTCGAGACATGGTTTCGGTCGTGTCCATGGTCCACCCGAGGCGAGGACTGGGTTTTGAGCGGGACCAGGCAAACGCACGCAACTGCTCGCTCGTTGTTTGCAGGGTGCAAAACACGTCTTGTATTGGAAGCGGCTCGCGATACGAAAGCGGTGCATGGAGCTACTGGAGAGGCGGCCGGCGACGGCGTGGCGTGCCGTACTTTGTTCGCAAACGGAACACTCGACAGCTGTGTAACGTGTCTCGGTTCACGGCCGGACAAAGGCAGACCAGGCAAAGCACGACGATCAATTTCGCCGCGAAGAATGGAGAATGGAGAATGAAGTTGCAATGGCAACCAAAAAGGCTCGGGACAGTTACTCAGTGGAAGGCGCGTTGGGTATATCGGGAAGCTGCGACAGGGGTGCTCGTGCCGTGTAATAATAAGTTGGGCGGAAGGGGCGTCTTACGGCACCGAGGAAGGAGCGCACTGAACAACTTGCTGACTGTTGACAACAATGCAGCGTGAGCCAAGCGTCCAACGGATGCTGGTGGAGTGAATATCTACATGGTAGGGCAAACCCCAGCGCTGGCGCTGGCTACGTGGTGGCATGATGGGGTTATAGCAGCAGATCAGTCGATGCTATCAGCTGCTGCTACCCTGGGGCCTGCACCTGCCTGTTGAGCAGCAGCAAGGATGCCCCCCGTGCCCCCTCAGGGCCTGACCACGTTCCAGATCTCGCTAACCGATCCTCCCGCCCCTTTCAGCATAGCGGACCCTGCACCTCTGCAAGCACACGAACCTATTTTCCCATGTGCTCTTTTCACTCCACCTGAGTGCTTTTTTTCGACGCAGCTAATAAACGTCTTGTGCATGCCTCGTGCGACCTACTGTGTCACGACGCCGTTACTCTTATGAGTCTTATCATCGCCGCCACGCTGACCGACGGGACTTTATATTGTCACGTGATTGTCTGCCATGTCCTATCGAACCGTGGCACCGTACACCTGGGCACCGGGCACCATGCCGGTCAACCTCTGCTGAGTCAGGCCTAACGCTAGCTTGATTTAGGTTTCGGAGACACCCGTTGCCGCTGGCCGCGCGCTATTTTCACTGCTCGTGGGTTTTGAAGCGGGGCTGACCTGACCACGACAGTTTGCACTGTTGCTTCCCATTATTATTCCAAGAGCGTCGACCTATTCGCGAAGCGCTAAAATGAGACGTCCTCTCTTCATTGCGCATCTTCATGTCACGCTCCTCACGGTCATCTTCATATTGCGCTCCAAGCATGTCGTGTTCATGGCTTTCAATTCCATTTTTTCAATGTGTATCTACTACTGCGGCATATGTTTTCCTAATGAGCATAAAATCCTCGTACTTCCCTCCATCCTAGACCTTCCCGTTTCTTTCCTTCTCTTATGGCCACAGGTTCCAGCCAACATGCTACCAGCCATTCGTCAGCCCGATACCGCCAATGCGAGGAATGGAAGCTCCTAGTAGACACATGTTGGGCTGAAGTAAAACTCCTGATTGTTGCAAGCTGGTTTGTAATCCGCGTTGTATGGAGAGTTCCCTTGGAATGGTGACATGCCAATCGTCAGCAGCGTGTCGCCGTCCCGATCCATTACGTCCGCGGAAATATATTCTGCGTCCACAAGCTCGTCTGGATCAATCAGGCAGGTAAAATCGTCGTAAAAGTAGTCGTACATTTGTTCAGGCGAGTGGCGGATATCGGCCCAATCCGCGTGCCGGTTCCGTTGGCAGACCTGGATATCAAGTCCGCCGTTTGTTCGGACGGCTCTGTAGCTTGGATGTTGACGTGACTCGAACTTGGGACTGTGCGCGGGAGGCTCACGGTCCTCGATCGTGGCACTGTGTGCGAAGGAGATGGAGTGCTTGATCTCGCCGCCTGGTTCGCCGTGCATGGTGAAGATGAAATCTTGGCCGTCTGAGCCAGTGAACTGGTACGCGGGCGTTTCCGGGTGATTTTCGCTGCGTTTGTGGTACCCGATGTGTTTCCCTTCGACTCCGGCACGCTTGAAGAGGCCCTCGACGTACTCTTCATAGCTAATTGTTCTTTCCATCTCCTCTTCTCCTTCTCCGCGTGCTTTGACACCTGGGCGCATCTCTAATTCATGAATTCTGTTCGCGATAGTGGCCATTCTATGTTTGTAGGCATGCCAGACGGTAAAGACACTCGCCATCCAGGATAAAGCTTCGACAACTATTGAGACTGCACAGGCGCTCTGCGGCATGGGTTCTGCGGTTATAACATTCAGGCACCCCACAACGATGGTGTACAAGGTCATGAGCCCTATGCCTACGGTAAAAGAGGCGGAAAGGTATGGATGGATGCCAGGGATTCTCATCTGACCCTTCGCGAGCGAGGTGTTATTATTGACCTTGGAAACGTCGTACTTCTTGGGAGCTCCTGCCTTCTCAAGGCCGAACTCCGCGCCGTCATCCCTGGCTTCGATTTCGCCTTCGGTTCCCTGAGGGCTGCGTCCGGCGGCTCTCTTGGTCCTGGTGTCGATGACTCTGTAACTCTTCCACTCGTTGTCTTCGTTTGGAACGCAAACAACCTCGCTGGATGCGAAATAGACATCGTTGCAATTGCTATCCGTGTAGACCTCTATCGCCAAATGATCGTCGTTCGGGGAATCATTGAATGAAAGCACAGTGGACCGTGCCATGTCTCGGGTATAGTCGAGTGTCTTGCACCCCGTCCCTTCATGGTAAAGCTCGGTGCGAAGACGCTCTCCGTGACAACCAGTGCTTATGTACCTTGACACCAGGGTGCAAAATTAGTTTATGTCTCACAGGCAGTTTCTAGGTGGAAGTTACTGACCATGATAACTTGGCTGCCTGGGCTGCCGTAGCCAGGAGCAAGGGCAGAAGAAGTTGCATGCTGAAAGAGATAGGAGCCACTGTTGGTCCTGTGTTTCGATGGAGGTTGTTGTGATGGAGACTTACTGAGAGAACAGAGTGTTGGCTTTATACCTTTCGAAGGCATCTGTTGTCATTTCAGGCCTCCAGTCTCTCGAGCGTCATGGCTATCCTACTCCACCGTGTATCACAATATGTCCCCAACAATCGAAATGCCGTCTCCGTTGCGGTGACATTCGGTGTCAGCGAAGGAAGCCTTTCCTAGCTATTTCCAACATAGGCGTGCCTGACGATGGAGTTCGCGATCAGTGAAGGAAGTCTTTCCCTGCTGCTTCCAACCACACGTTTGCAGTCGTGATCCGCGTATCCGTCTTCATGACGCTCTGAGGATGAACGTGGGACAAGTATCATCCGCATAGCCGTTCCCGCGCGACATTTGAGGAGAAAAAGTGTATGTCACTTCCTACCTAGGCAGGAGTGTATATTACTAGGCCCACTACGTTACCTAGTAATGCATCGTCCGTCCTGTAGGAAATATGGGGACTTTTACCGTCTCGCCATGCCACTTCTCACGCCGCACGGTATCTAACCGCACACCGAAACGTCTTATTCTTTTCCACGTGGTAATGTCATATTATTGTTGTAGATACCTACTAATCATTATCCACGACTTGGTTATCACGCATGTAGATAACCACGCTTTCAACAAGATCTTCTGGTATCCTCACGAGTAGGCGTAGAGCAAGGTGCCGGAACGAGGTGACGTATGTCACATCGTAACATCCCGCCCTCCCATCCTTCGGTCAAAATCTTAAGTTAGGCAAGCAACGCCAAGCTCTCTGCCCTGTCCTTTGACGTCGTGCGATCCAGGTACGCGCTCCTGCGAGCCATCCGCCCTACCCGTTTAACCCCAAAACTGTGACCTTTAGGAAACTCGGACGACGATCATGTTGGGGTTGCCACTGGCCCCCGCCAGTTGTCTTGTCCCACTCTCCTCCGCGTCTTGATTCGACTTAAAGCCTCAATAACCGTAGTATGACGTAAATTACGCATGGAAACCATGGTCTAAACTCAAGGTAAGAGGTCGGTAAAGTACGTCGTGCCGGTGAAAACACTCTTGCAGCCAATCAATTTCCTCCACAGTCATGCCCTCATTGCGAATAGGTTCAATTTTTTCCCGTTTGTAATCTCTATTTTGATTTGAATATGCTTTGAGTCTTGCATGCAAACAGGGCTCTGTACTGCTAGCTACTCGTACTTGCTCCAAGTGACTCTCGTCAGTATCATCAACGTACTCCAGAGAAACCCTCCCATCTCCATCCTTGCCCGCACCGTTCAACGCGTACCGTTACGCTTCTGGAGAACGTCTATCTTTCGTCTTGCTCACAGCCCCACCCCTAATGTCTGTGCGCTTTTGCTGCGTCCCTTCTACATCCTCCAATTCCACATCCTTGAACACATACCACCCCATGCAAACAATGAAGCCCGCGAATTGTAGGGCTACACCTAGCATGGTGCGGAAATGGATGTGCAGCATCGTGTCCGAGTCCGTTGCATCAGGGTGCGTTCGATGCAGACGCATTGTATGAGCGAGAACGAGGATGCCGAGAACAATGAGAGATAGGCCCGGTACGTGGGCGTAGCGCCATGGAACGGACTTGACGATGCTTCGCAGGATTTTGTTTGTGCGTTTTTCCGAGTCGGTCATGACTATGTGCTTCCCTCTCATATCCGGAAATTGCATGTCCTTGAATACATGCCAGGCGCACAAGAGATTGGCGCCGGCTAGAGCTACAAGGGATCCAAATACAAGGACGAGCCAGATTAAGAATTTGAAGTATCCGCCTGGGTCCTCGTGCGTGAATACAGTGTGGAGTGCATGGGCGAAGATGAGGAAGCCGAGCAGTGCAATGTACAGGCCGGGTATGTAGAGGTAGCGGAATGGAATGCGATAAAGGACCTGGAACGTTACGCTGTTCGTTGTTGAGGCGTCGTTCATCTTCAAATGCGTGGTAGACGTGTTGTGAGTTTCGGTATGGAACAATGGAAGTAACCAGCCCTCAGAAGATGTTTGGTCTCTCGCCTAGAAACGTTGGAACTTGGCGTTTGCGGGAGCGAGGCCTTGCCGCAGGAGCGGGCGAGACATCCCTGCCGTCTCAGGCCCGCCTTGCTACGTCATCGTACTCTCAAGCTTTGAATATCCAACAACCGCGGAACAGATCAAAGCCGCGCAACTCCAATTCGAACTATGAAGTTTTGGGCCGTGCCTATCCCTATCCTGGCACATAATCGTCGCTGTCGCTCCGGATGCAACGGCACTCTGCCCTCCCGCTTCCGTGGATCCGCGGACATCGCGATCTCACGTGCACCCCACTCTAACAGGAGAGGCAAGGATATTCTAAATACCTAGCCAGCCGCAAGACATGTCAAACCATCCTGCATCCGCGGAGAGGAGGATTACAGGCCAAGCAGGCGTATGGCACTTACCCCCTGCTGACCACCTTTTGTTCTCTGATGTTATTAGCTAAAGACAAAAATACAGCTGTAACCATAATCGAGAAGGATCATACTAGCACAGAAAATTTTGACCATACTCCGGAGCAAAACGTACCGGCTCAACAGGATCAAGTAATGCAGATCCAGCATCCGATCCCGCTTTCATTTCGTATTGATTTTCCACGTGGAATCGTACTCCTCTAGGTGGCGGAAGAGAGGCAAATGGAGAGGAGTATCGTGGTAGATCGAAGAGTTGAGGTAGTTGCGGTTGCAGCTGCGGCTGCGGCTGTGGCCGCGAAACTTAAAGCGCTAAGCAAGACGCCACCCGCGGCGCTGATAATTCTTGGGGCAAGATTAGGGTCCGCGCACGTGGTTCAGCCCTTCACTACACACGCCTAACATGGTTAGTGCTCTTTCTGTATCGGGTGAATATGCTTGGCTAGACCTACCGTGCCCAATCATACAATGCAGGGGTTGCTTACTTTGAAGTACAAAGAACACAACAAGTCCTTACATGCAAGATCAAAAAGCGACCCCAATCCCGCGACTAACGACGCCCTCACACCCCACATTTAAGGCGCGAAAGCAACGATGAGTTTGGTGAATTTACTAGTAGTGGCGCTAGGAGGTAGAGGAAGATCACTAGTAAATACCCCAAACAATACATTGTAGGTACCTGGATGTGGATAATAGTTTCTTAGTTTGAAGTTGAAGTGTCTCAAATTTGGTTGCTGCGGAGTAGTTCTCGCTACCTAAGCGAAATTACACTGCCCAAACAAACTTACAATTTGAGAATAATTTGCAATCCCGAAGCACAGTAAGGGCGGAACAGAAAGAAGAAAAAAGGGGTATATACAAAAAAACGTGGTGTTTGGGATTTACAGGAAAAAGCGGATTGCGGAAGTGACAAACACGAAAACAACAGAAAGCAGCAGCGACAACGACGATGCACTGTAAGGTAGGATCAAGCACGGAACGTGCTCAAACGCTATACACCTTAACCGAGTTAACGAGCCAATACGTCTATCTATCGTTAGCAACCATCTCCATTAGACAGTGTCAAGATACTCACGTCATAAAACGACTGTGGTTGACCGGCCACATATGCATTGCAACTCGGGTTGATCTGCGAGCAAGAGTCGGAGCTCCAAACGCCTCCAGCCCAATCACCACAGAAGGTAACATCGAACACGATATTCAAGTCTCTGAACATGGCGTCGAAGTTACATCCAGCAAAGTTTGCAACGGGCGTGCCCCAAGAATTTGGGTCGGGGTTGCCGCTCCTGATGTTCCCCGGAATATCGCGGGTGGCGAAGTACCAGACCTTGATACCGGAGCTTGTCCATAGAGTGGCGTAGACACCGCCGCCATTGGCATTGAATGCGGTGCCGTATGAGGTTGCGCTGGGAGACTTTACGCCGCAGCCGGTGAAGCCTCCTCCGGCTCCGCAATCTGAGTTGGTGATGCGAGTGCCCAATTCGCCGCCTGGCCCGACGGAGGGGGTACAGCCAGGAGCGGTGTGGAGTGTGATTTGGTTCGAGGTAGATCGATGCACGCCTTCGTAGATATCTATCTCACCCTGTCTTGGCCAATTTGGTCCTACCATCCAGCTACACCATTGTAAGTATAAGTACTGTTGGAAGCATGGCTATAGAGAATAATCAGGGAGACGCAGCGGCTGAAGTGAAATTTTGGTGTTCATGGCCTTCTAACGCAAGAGCCGGCGTACAGTTAAGAAAAAAATGATTGTGAAAGGACGACTTACAATGCCGGCCACGAGCCGCATGCACTGCCGGGAACATGTGCAAAATCTGCGATGACGAGAGCTCTATTATACGCCCTCTTGCTTTGCATCCTGACGCTGTTGCGACCAACGCCATTAGGGTTCAGGTGAGACCACGAATCCACGCCCATGTACACTTGGTTGTTCTGTGTCTTGAGCAAGCCTTGTTGCTGGGCTTGTTGTAAGTTGACATAGTTGACGAAGCCGTCTGTAGTATAGGTTAGCTTTGACTCATATGAGTCGTGATCGCGAAACATACGCGTGGGGTCAGGGATAGTCTGGATATCAAATTTGCTCAACCAGTTACTGGCATCGTAATTATCGATCAGGTTGTACGTTGCCGCAGTATGAACTTCAGGGGAGGTATAAACAAAGGAAGTTCCGTTCGGCCATGACCCAGGACCAGCTGGTAGTGCGGTGGTATAGCGCCAAAGGAGTGGAAGAGATACAAAGAATGACTTGAAAGACATGATTGCTAGTATGTACAAGAAGATTGGTAGTATAGTCGCACAGCATCGTCACAAACCGGGTCTGCCTCCTATGTTCTTATAGATATCCATCGTGGTCGCCATGCTCCTCACCCCCCTTGCAAAGACGCATCCGGGGTCGGCTGTACTTGGCGGACGACCCCGTTGCAGAAATTGCATGACCTGCCAGTCTGCTGTGTAGTCGCAACTCTCATTGGGCGTAATTACTAAATTAGGAACAAAAGCCTCGCGGTGTTGTAGCGCGCTCTGTCACCGCAGGGGGCGGCTGCGGAAGGCTTGGGAGCAAGCGGGAGATTCCCCTAGTCGAGCAGTTTGAAATGCCCGTAGTCCAGCGTGGACAAGCCGCATGATGGAGTTCTAGACAATGTTAGCCCCGTGTAAATAGTGGTGTATTTTCGCGGTGTTTGGCGGTTTCAGCGGTTTTGCTCCAGATGTCGCTCTAAAGCATCTGAGTGGTCGGGACGCCTCGCCATCATATTAAACCGGACCTGCTTCCGCGGATAGCGCCGATGCGTAACACCTGAGCAAACAAAGAAACTAGATAAACGTGGAGACTGAAATCGTGTGAGGAGGAAGACGTAGATATTTTCCTCTGGTTATCTCCTCGCTGTGCGGCTCTGTTTTCATTTCGTATAACGGCCCCCAACCATTTCGCTCGATCTCTGGAAATTCCTTTGTCAACGACGCTCTTACACCTTCCTTGAATCAGGTTAGTTTTGTGAAAACATAACGGACGAAAGATTTCGGAAAGTGGTAGTCAAGTCGTTGTACTCGCGCAGCGTCGGTGGTTGTTCCCAAGAATAGGGCATCTGATCTTGGGTCACACCGACAAGCTTCTTAGACTCCCCGTGTGTTTGTCCACGAGGCAGCCCCGGCCCCGGATTATCGTTCCATGTGCAGATCTCGCGTGGCCTTGAGTAGTATGCACATAGGCCGTGGATTCTGGGTATCCTTTTGGACTGCCTCGGCCGCCAAAAGACAGCGACGCCGGAAATAGTAGTCTCCTGTCTCAGAATCGCCTGTCCCCGGAGCACAATGCTTTCGTCGGTCGTATAGGGCAGCGGTCGCATCAGATGGCGTTTGTGATCAGGAGTTGAAAAGGAGCCTTGCTGGAAGATGATGGCCATTGTTTCTCCACAGAAAGAAAAGTGTAGCGTCGGAACTCAGACATCACCCGTGGATGCCACCTTCCCTAACAAGACCCGCTAGTCCTAGCCCGGACTAGTCACTCACTGTAACACTCTCGTGATTCCCTAAGTAACTAAATGTCCGAGCCTGCGTCGACGAAATGGGCAGGTTTTATATTACGAACATCTTGTGTCGCACTCGGGTGTTGTTTTTTAGTTGGTACTTCAATCTTGGTGCAGGAACCATGCCACCAAATCACATGGTGTATAAAAAGATGAGAAAAGAGTGCGATCTAGGCGGTCTCGGCGTCTCGTCGTTACCTGAGCAAAATCTGGGGTATGTTCAAAGACACCACGCGCATGCATACCTAATCTCCTATGCTTGTCATCCAGTATCGGTTCGCGTGTGATACCTCGGGCTCTTGAACATGCGATCTTCTGCTACGAAATGTAAAAGATACCGGAGCTGGATCACGTCCAAGAAGGTCGCTCAGTACTCCTTCTCTGCAATTTTGCATACGTCTATTCAACACGTAAAACTCTTCCATTTCAGCTATTTGGCCTCAACCGCAGCTTTTAGCGCCTCGATCTCACCCTTCTGCCACTCAGTAACCTTTCCCTGCCACTTCTCGCCCTTGCCACCACCTTTTGCTGTGCTTACAACTTCCTTGATCTTCGTCGCCATACTTTCGATCAGGTCCGGTTTGCCTAATACCACGATGGATCCAGATGTCTTGACCTCTCCTGAGCACAGCACTACGACTCCTCGTTCTTTAACATTGTCTTTGATCTCAAAGACGACTAGATTGATAAAGTCTAGCCCATCAGTGACCCGATGTGTAAGTGCGCTCCCGTGATCTTGCAAATAACTCTTGATCCGCTCACCCTCAAACCTCGCGATCTCGGCAAGCATTTTCTTCTCCTTCTTCCTTGCCTCTGAGACCTGATCACTTAGTCTCTGCACCCCAGCTGCTACATCTTCCGGCGCTGAACTCGATGACAGCGATACAGCAATACGTCTCAATCCGTTGATAGATTCGGTAGCCATCTTGATAGCGCGGTCCCCAGCCGTGAAAAAAAGCCGACAATTGGTGCCGCGGATGGTTTGTGTATGATGTAGGATGATGACGTTGATGTGCGAAGAGTTTTGAAGATGTGTGCCACAGCAAGCGTTATAGTCCATTTCCCCAATCTTGATGAAACGTACTACACCCTTTTCCTTATCGTAATCTGATGGTAAACTATCGCTAACCTTATCCTCGGGAGTTTCAGCCGTGATTGTAATGTTCTCTCGGATCTTCTCGTTGCATTGCTGTTGGATTGTTTGAACTTCTTCGTCTGTTGGTTTGCGTGGCAGCTCGACGTAATTCATCTCTCCTGGTTGACCCATACTCCAGCCAAGGGTGGGGAGCTCCATGCCATCCATAATAGCGGAGAGTAGGTGCTGCCCAGTATGTTGTTGCATGAGATCCCAACGTCGCGCGAAATCCACGGTTTGACGGACGCGCGTTCCTGGCGTGAGGGGTGTTGGGGAGAAGTGTATACAGCGGAGTCCGTGGCGTTGAACACTTGTTATTGGTATTGAGTTTTCGTTATTATCATTCAGAAGAGTCAAATGTCCATGATCTGTGTGTTGCCCCCCACCCTCTGGAAAGAGGACAGAGTCCGCAAGCTCAATAAGGTATGTTTTGGTGGTCGCCACATCTCCATTTTCAAGGCCTTTCGTTGGGTCCGTAGATTTCTTAGTCTTGGACTTGCCGCTTTGCTGTGATGGTTTTGGTGGTGCGAATTCCTCGCAGGAAACGACTTCGGTTTCAAGGGTCTGGAGATAAGGATCTTTCTGGCATTTGAGAGCGCCCACTATAGCGGGACTAGGTGCTGCGGTTGCCCCCATGCTTTTGGGGTCTAAAAGCGGAACCAGAAGAACAGCTGAAGAGTGGATGTGTTATGATTTTGGAGAGACTGCAAGGCGAGATACAAATCTTGGAAGAGGCGAGAAATTTTGCACTTAGTCAGAGGCTAGACTAGGTAAAATCCTGAGAGACCTCCTTAACGATGCTCAGAGTCGCGATCCTGAGCTGCGGACTTGAGATATCCACTCCGAGAATGCGAATTTGAGGATGACGGTCAAGTGATCATTGAACGATTGAACCGTGAACGGGCGCAATCCATGTCACTTGTACGACTAACTAAGCCGTAAAGGGCCTAGCTCTTTCCAGCAATTTCCTGAAGGCCCAGGCGTGCAGACCTCCAATAATGACACCATCGATAGAGCGTGACAGCGCGCTCTGTATATTGTGCCAGATTTTCTCCAACTCCATCGTGAGATTGACGCAACTTAACTCATGATGCGACGAACCGACAGTAAGGCCTGGATGTCTTCAAGCGGCCAACTCCGCCATCAGAACACGACTGATGACGTCTTTGAAGCCAAGTAGCTACGAGCTTCTCTGCTAATGAACAAGCTGCTCAACTTCCTGTTTTCGATGTCAAGACCGAAGAAACCGAGCCATGCGGCGGTGACGTGCTTCGTCGACAGCCTTCTACCGTTGAAAGAGAACGACGTGCAGCGACTATACCATGTCCCGCGACACCCAAGATATGACCCAGACAGCGCCGTGGTTGACCAGATTGTGTTGAGCGTTACTCCTACTCCGGGCGTATATTCGCTGATCGGCTATCCGCTTGACGAAAGCGCGGCTGGATCAACAGCGCCCTTTCCACGAATACATGCTCGTCCACCGCGAACGCTCTGCTTCCTCCACCGACCCTTCACCCTCGACCGCCGCAGCGTACGTACGGGCACCCTGGTTTTCGCGAGCCACACTGCATTCGACGAAGTCCTCACTGTGGGTTGGAACACAGCTCTAGCGGAACGATTGGGCATGGACGTGCGAGACAGCCTGTGTGTGCAGGGCTACAAAGGAGATGTCGGGAGAAAGATTGGCATCGTTAGCCAGGTTTCTGTAACTGTGGGTACGCTTCTGGATCGCATACAAGGCGAGTTTGGGACTTCGGAGCTTGCGCTTGGTGGGCGATCAGACGAGATACGCGTCGTCGCAATTATGAACGCGTTCAACGAAAGCGAGGTACATCGCGTGCTTGACATGACTAGGCAGCAAGGATGGGTAGCGCCAGACGAGGACGGCAGACACTTGCTGTATTTGACAGGGCAGCCGCGTATCAGTGGGTTAGAAGCTGCGAAAACATTGGGCATGTCAGTAGCCTGCGTAGGACACAGGCAAGCGGAGGAATGGGGCATCCAGTATCTGGCAACTCGATTGCGCTCAGCGTTCCCTGACGCACATGTGGAAGAGGTGTATGAAGAAGAAATACCTGTCATGAGAGCAAAGAAAGAGGTTGTGGTACAAGATACATAGCCAAGTAGAGTCGCTTTTCCGACCAAATGCTCGTAATACTCTCTGGCTTGATTTACAGCGCCAAAAGCTGCTGATGCCGACCGCAGAAATCTCGTCGACCTGCCTGTAGACAGTCCCTGGACGTTTGAGGCATCGATCGGTAGTCTTGATCCGGCGGTCCACTGATCATGTGTCTCTAGGAGGCGGCTGTTGGCTTATCGTTGGTGTGTATCTACATAATTTCCTAACGTTCAACTGATCCTGACGCTGCTTAAAGCTTTTCGGATGCACCGACTCGGTTTTGGTCATGTTCTGTAAGTATTCCATGTCATTAGAGCTTGGAGATGATATACCTCTCTATCATTGAACCTTCCGCGTCGAACGGGCTGTGATAGAAAGCTCAAGCACACCAATTAGTTCAATCTCCGAATTCAGCCTTGAGCCTTGGCATTAAAGCGGTTTGGTCTCTACTACTCGATTCATGGTAGCCCGGGGCCGAAGAGGCGTTTTGCTGGCGGCTCTTCGCAAGAATATGTGGGGTTGTGGAAATAGTTTCAGCGGGTAATCGGTGTGGAGCGTCTCAAATGCCAGTACGGAGTATGCTTTCGCGCATAGGATAGAAACCCGTGTTAAAGCTACCTGGACACTAGTAGGCTGTAATGGGTAGGCCTGAAAAGAGCGCGCTCTGTTTGGGGGGTTTATCGTTGCGTTGAGACCTCCATTCTCCGTTGTACGTAGCACCGTAGGTATGTGACAGAAGGCAGTGGGCCAGGCGAAGCACCAACTGAGCGCCGTGGTAAGGCTGCATCGTGGCTTCGTATTTCGCTTTGCGTGCACTTTTGGACCCCCCGCAAGGCGGTGCATTCGAGTCTCGCTGTGATGATGATAACGATTGGTGTTGTGCTTACCGCCCGCCCGCCCCAAAGCGCCACTTTCCTTCGGGCGGCAGAGACCCCACGACGCGCTGACGGCTGCGCTTCCTTCTCTTCTACCCGTACCTTGTTTTACAGCCCATGAAGCTGATACAATGCCGGAGATATCTTTCGTTTTCGGGCCCAAGAACAGCTTCTTCTTTGATTGTCCGCAGACATGGAGATTGTAAGCTTCGCGCAATGAAGGGTTACCGTACCTAGGGTTGTAGCTGACAGCGCGTAGCCACGAAATACCGCACACACTCCGTCAACTGTTCAACAGTTCGATGAGCCCGGCATGGAGAGTTGCCAGCCCTTACTGCCTCGCTCTTGCGCCTCAAGTGAATTCACCTGAACCGGTGTGGTATGTAGGATGCAAGACTCTGGACGGTGAGGACAAACTCTGTAAGTGCCTCCCCCGCTTCCGCGGCGAAGGAACGATGGAAGAAGCAGCGGCCCACTCCAACAGGCGCATCACGCCTGATATTGCGCTAACAACTGTAGTCTACTCACAAACCTATTTCGACATCCACTACCCTGATCTTGCACGATGGACAAAGTCAATTCCCGGTGCGGCCAGGTCTTGTTTCGTTACTTTCGGCCAGCACCTGGGCTACTTCGCATGCGCGCCAGGCCACGGATCGATATGGGCTGGCATACCTTCAGAACTCGAAGACACAGTGCGGAAATCTTTCGATGCGCCGAGCTGTGTTAGTCTCGGGATGAAGGATGCCTGGTTTGTGCTGTATCCTGATGGGCGTCTTGCGTGGAATTTTCACGGTCACTACAGCGCGCTGAACAAGATTCTGGCAGACGTGGTAGCTGGATCCGTTACTGTAAGTATTCAGGCTGAACTAGGTTTACCGGATTATATGATGCTGATTCAAGCCCTAGTACGTTGCCATCTCACCATACAACAAGGAGCACTACTTCATCGCATTCCGAGATCGATCTATCAAGTACAACTTCAAAGGAGCTCCTGCAGAATGGATGCGACTCATGACCGAGGTATTCGATATCTGGGCCGCTGCACGTCTGCAGATGCAACAATCGCCTCCGCCTCAGCTGCACCCACAACCATATTTGAGTGTGCAAGAACCACAGCCCTACCTCCAGCAGCAATCACCAAACTTGAAGAAGGCGAGTCCCTTGCTGGTTGCCAGTCCGACGTCACCACCAGTGATACCAGGCACACCGTTGCCCATGTATACGAGTCCTGTGCAGCAGAGTGTAGTCCCGATTGTCACATACGCGAACAAGGCGCAGGAGCGCAGTGCGATCAATGTGCCAATGGAGTTACCAGGAGATACGCTACTATCTGCGCCGATTCTAGTACCAGGCCATGATGAGATTTCTTCCACGAAGAAGAAGAAGAGCTTCCTGTCAAGGCTGTTTTGAGCCTGAATTTGGAAGATGGGCGTGTTATCAGCAGGCCTTTCGACTGGAATAGCCGTCGCGGCAGAACCTACTGTCACCAAGGTCAATGGCATGTATGCGGGCATGCACCCTACCAACCGAGTACGAACAATGTCATTGTCCTGTCATGCTTCCAGCGTTCGCCGGGTCATTATCACGCCCATCGATAAAACTACCACGCCTTTGTTCTCAGCACTCCAACCGCTACCAACAAAGAAAACCGCATGAGCCACATAACCTTGCTTTGCATTCTATTTCCTATCCTTCCGACATTTCATCAGCAAATCTCGAGACCTAAACGCAACAAACCCATCATCGCAACAATATCCAGAGTACGAAAAGATGCTATCCCAAGCCCTCTACCTCCTCGCCCTCACCGCCCCCCAAGTCACAGCCCTTCCCCCCACCGCCTGCTACACCCCATCGCAACCCCTACGCTCCACCGGCGAAAACGGCTACATAGGCGGCCTCTACATGTGCACAAATTACGCTTACCAAGGCACATGTTCCTACGCACGCTATACGCCCTCCGTCTGCTACAATCTCGCCCCTCCCTACTTGAACAACGTCTCCTCCTTTTTACCGGACCAGTACGCGGGCGCCGACATGTTTAAATTCCAATGCGCTATATGGAACGAGACGGCGTGTGCGGGGACGAAAGTGGTGAAGCAGTGGCCTGGGACGAATAATTTGTGGTTTGAGGGCGGGAATGTGTTGGATAATAAGGGGAAGAGTGTGAGGTGTGATTTTTTGGATTCGGAGGGGTTGGAGACATGGAGAGCTTGGAAGGAACAGGGCTATGATTTTGATTCGTTTGTTGAACGGGAGGGGGAGTGTGGTTTTGCGTGTGAACAAATGGCGTAATTGTTTGGAAAGCCGTATACCTTTCATTGGTCTGTTGCTCTTTTAATCAATCAACTGATTTGTTATACCAAAGAAGAGTACGAGACACAATACAACCGTCTGGTATATGCGAAGGAAACTCTGCAGGGTTCAACAACGCGCTGGGTGACAAGCAGTCCGGAATCACCAATAGTGACCACACATAGTAAAACGGGCATTCAGCGCGAGTAAAAACACAATATGGACTGGGACTGGGACTGGAGGATGATGTTTATTGGCGTGAGGGGTCACTCAAAGCCATGTTGGCACACCATATATCTGCACCGTGATGTCCCCGCTTTCCATGCGTATGAAAGTGCAGAAGAGAGAAGAATCGAGAAGTCCGAAAAACCACGCCGTTGACCATCCGTATCCCATTTTGCCAGCCCGCACACCGAAGCCACCTTCTCCACGTCTAGATGGTTGTCTCGTAAGCTACGGGTACGATGTTCTCCGGCTTGTTGTCCGTCAGCTTGACGACGCTGGTACCCCGGGGCTGTGCGGCCATGCGCTTCATTTGCTGGGGCTCGCCCGTCTCCTTGGCCTTCTGTTGCTTGGCGAAGTTGGCCTTGACGCGCTTGAGGAAGTCCTCTCGTGAGCGCGAGTGGCGGACGTGCTCGATGCGGACGTTGATGCGCTTCTCCATGTATCGGTTGCCGACTTGCTTCTGAAGGATGACGCCGACCGCCGACTTGGTGACGTTGTAGACGATACCGGTCTTGCCGTGGTAGACCTTGTAGGGCATACCCTTCTGGACCGCACCTGCACAATTATGAGTCCTCCGCCTTCAGTCTCTGGTTTTCTGGGGGTTCCGTACCGTTGGCTACGACATCGACGATATCACCGACCTTGTACTGCTTGAGGTAGGTCGAAAGCGGGATCATACCCTTCTTCTTGAAGTCCCTCGAGAAGCTGGCGCTGCGTCAGTAACCGTCCGATTGACGCAGCAGGAGGTGTTAACGTACGCATAGCGCGTACCCGCGCGGAGACCGGCTGCATGACCCATTGTGTGTGATTTGGGGCTGTTGTATTAGTACGGGCGGTTGGTGTTCGTGAGGTTCTCGAAATCCCAGGTCGTGAATATCGCAAGTGCCACACACACGCTCGCTAAGCGCACCAATAGCGTCCACGCTTGGCACCGCCCAGCGCGAAATTCATCTGCAACACCGAACTTCGACGCTCCACGACTTCTTCTCCCCCATCGACAAACACAATGGCGCCCCGATCCTACTCCAAGACGTACAGCGTCCCCCGTCGTCCTTTCGAGTCCGCTCGTCTGTATGTGTTACCTCAAGGCCACTGAGCGAGAGCGTGCTCCGCTTATGTCTGGGACACTGGTTAATGTTGGGTTAGGGACACTGAGCTGAAGCTCGTCGGCGAGTATGGTCTCCGCAACAAGCGCGAGGTCTGGCGAGTCCAGTTGACTCTGTCCAAGATCCGTCGTGCTGCCCGGTAAGTGCTTCTTCGCTGTCAATTGCGCGCCGTGGATGCGCCATCCTTCCAACCATGACTTCTAACAATTCCTAGTTCGCTCCTCACGCTCGACGAGAAGGACCCCAAGCGCCTCTTCGAGGGTAACGCTCTCATTCGCCGTCTTGTACGTGTCGGTGTGCTCGACGAGTCCCGCATGAAGCTCGATTACGTCTTGGCCCTGAAGATCGAGGACTTCTTGGAGCGCCGTCTCCAGACCTGCGTCTACAAGCTCGGTCTCGCCAAGTCCATCCACCACGCCCGTGTTCTCATCCGACAGCGCCACATCCGGTATGCACCTATCGTTCGTCGCTGAAGAAGTGCACTAACAGTATTACAGTGTCGGCAAGCAGATCGTCAACGTTCCCTCTTTCATGGTCCGCCTCGACTCCCAGAAGCACATCGACTTTGCTCTGACCTCGCCGTTCGGTGGCGGTCGCCCTGGTCGCGTCAGGAGGAAGAAGGCCAAGGCCGCCGAGAAGGGTGGTGACGAGGATGCCGGCGAGGAGGACGAGGAGTAGACTACACGCCAACAGGAATGATTCATGGATGACCGGCGTTGGGCATGACGGAATGAGACTCTTTGACAGTTGTTCTGTCTTCGAATGCACTATATCCCTCACGGGTTTCGACTGGTGGATGATCTACGTAAACATTAGTAGTCACTGCCCAAAATCTTCAATTGCCATCATCTGTCTGGTTCTACCTACGCTGCGTGTGATGCTCGAGTTGTCTCTGCCGCCAAAGATTGTACTCAATCTTTCCTGCACACGAGTAAAACCTTTCTCAATTCATGTGGTTTAGAGAACATATACACCGACTTTGAATCATCATATCAAATAGACACAAACATATATTGCAACTTGAACAAGACAAAATCTTTCGTACATTCGGTAAGCACACCCCTAGTTTGCGTATCACCCTCGACCTAGTCCCCGGCTCACTAAGCCATACTTCAATACGAAGAGTCGTCAGTATACAACCGCGTAACAGGGGACGGTCTTTTCCCCGTTGACAACCCAGCAGCCACCCTCTCCTCCCCAACCTTGGCCCTCGCCTCCTGCATAATCCACAGACCCGAACTCGTCCCCAGCCTCGTCGCGCCAGCCTCCAACATGCGCACCGCGGTATCCAATTCGCGTACGCCGCCACTCGCTTTGACTTGCATCATCCGCTTGCCCACCCCCCGGGAGGCGAGGTACTCCGCTGCGCCGACCATGAGCTGGACGTTTGGCAGCGTCGCACCGGGGCCGTTGAAACCGGTCGACGTCTTGATAAAGTCAAAGGAGGCGGCGGCTGCGAGGTGAGAGGCAGCGAGGATTTGGGCAGGTGCGAGTTGGGAGGTTTCGAGGATGAGTTTGAGTGTGGTGGGGGAAGGGCATAGAGAGCGTATACTGGCTAGTTCGCGGTAAATGGTAGAGTAGTCTGGTATCTCTTCTTCATCCTCGTCGTCGTCGCCAGTGGCACTACCGGCATTCTTGGCTGTGTTGGCGGCCGTGATGCTATCGATGGCTGAGTCCTTGGAGCTGATGATGTGGTGATGGTGGTGGTGGTGGTGGTGGTCTACCGGTTGGGAAGCAGGGCGATTGTGCTTGGTGAGGAGGGAATGGTTGAGCACGACGTCCAGCTCTGCTGCTCCTGCTGCGACGGCGGCACGTGCTTCCTTGAGCTTGGAGTACGTGTCTTGTGTTCCTTCATGGAAGCCCACGACACAGGCCACGAGGACGTCGCTGCCTTTGAGGTTTGTGACGCAGCGGTGGACCCAGTTCAGGCGGACGCAGACGGACTGTGGAATACCTGGTTAGTTGCAAGTAACAAAACTCGATCATCCATGAGATATTACCCAAAAGCCCTACCGTAGAAATGAAAAGCGTTGCTGTCAACATACCTTGAAATTCTCGGTCCTCGCCTCAGAACACAATCCATCAATAACCGGTCCCGTAGCATCCAGCTTCAGCACCGTATGATCAATCGTCTTGGCCAACTCCTTCAGCGCCTCCTCTCCATTCCTCATCCTCGGGCCCTCGTAAACCTTCTTCGCCCTCGCCCCACTATCCACCTCTTTCATCACATGCTTGACCGTCTCTTCAATCTGCGTCTTCCACTCCGCATTCGTATACCGATCCGTCATCATCTCGATGGGGCCAAGCTTCGCGTCGAGATCGGGATTAGCGGCTAGGAAGCCGCGGATCACGACTTCGGACTCCGTGAGGGGTATGGGGTGGGGGGTTGAAGCTGTTACTGCTGCTGCTGCGGTAGACATGATGTTGAGTAGTGCGCGCTTTTGTTGTTTTGGTGCCTATTTGAT
The DNA here is from genome assembly GCA_010015605.1 of Decorospora gaudefroyi. Classification (NCBI taxonomy): domain Eukaryota; kingdom Fungi; phylum Ascomycota; class Dothideomycetes; order Pleosporales; family Pleosporaceae; genus Decorospora; species Decorospora gaudefroyi. Next base: position 26,634 of record ML975397.1, read on the forward strand.
TTATTGACTTTGCCTATTTTAGTGCCGTTGTACCGGGCCCGTGACGGTACCTAGTTGAGCCGCGGCCACGCGCACGAAGAAAGTATTGGTGATGACGCGAGGTGGCTTGTTCGCGAGTCGCGCAATTTGTTGGGTATAATCCAGGAACGCGGTCAATATGCAAGGCGCACCTTTGGTAGATAGCAATTGTCGGTTATACACAGTAGATAACTTATATATCTCAAGTTTGCTGGCGGAGGTCGGCTAAACTTCGCGGTGCTTGTCATGTGTGCGGAAGGTGCGATGAACCGGGCAAGGGGTCTCGCCCACCCATCCCCACATGGCAAACAGAATCGTGTGGCTAAAAGGCCAAGGTCCTTCTCTTCTAGGCAAAGGCACATACTTGTCACTATGCTAGCATCTGAGCGCGTTCAAGAGCATAGAGCAATTGATGGTGACGTACGGAGCTCGATTTGTGAGATCATGCAGGGCTGTCCTTCCGTATGTAGCACATCCATCACTTGCGTCGTGACGGACCTTGTCAGTACATGGATGATCACAGGTCAGCTCAACAATATGTCGGCTTCAGTTGATAGGAAACGAATGTGAGGAATTGACTGTTTTGATTTACAAAGGACCGCTAGCATGCGTAGGTATCCTCGATTGCAAACCCGTCCTCACCCCGGACGACTAATCCAAAGGCTCTGAAATGCCATCTCTCCTCCCACATGCATGTACATGAAAGCTGAAAGACCATGCCGAACAAAAGGAAAAAGATTCGAGGAAAAGGGTTGTCCATCAGCGCTAAGATATCCGGAACTCCCGTTTTTTGACTTTTTGCATTGACTCGAGTCGAAAGATCCCTCTTCTATCCTGCGGTCGAGTCGGTCGGCGCCAATGAGATCTACACCCTTATTCCATGATAGTCGTCATCGTAACCCGTCAAACCCCGCTGTCATTGCACCAACGAGTCGTCTACTTCCTTCGGAAAGAGCAGCCCTCGGTCAATCGCGCCTTGCCACCAGTGGGCTGGCACCTGTGCATCTATTAGCCTCTGCCCCAACCGTATGCGAGTATCCAAAACTTACAGGACCTGCGAGCAGCCCTGGCAGACGACAACTGTGTTTGCGTGCGAGAAGACGGTGGTGATGGTGAAGCATCCGGGGCACTTGACGTCCATGAAGAACGAGCGGGGGGCGGGCACCAGAGTCTTGAGCTTGTGCTTGCGGGCCTCACTGGACACTGGTTAGCCGCATGTCGAGGTCGAAGTCGGAGAGATGGATGCGTACGCGGCCGGAGAGGGGTTGAGAAGATCAACTGCAAGAACCTAGAGTACTGTCATTCCAAAGTCCCCATTGAGATTGCATTTGCGCAAAGCGAGGCGGCAGAAGGTTGCGAATTCGAAGTCCTGTGGCAAACTCCGAGCGTCTCGTGTGTACGCTCACAGGACCTCTTGCACACTCCAGAGGCCTACGAAGGCTCGGACTCACCATTTTGACGGTTTATGGAAAGTCTTGGACTTGTTTTTGTCGTTGGTAGCTTGAAGTCGATGGTATTGGGCGCGAGAGTCGGGACGCGGACGGCTTGCAGAAGTGAGGGGGTCAAAATCTGCGAGTTCTGTGCGGGTCAAAGCTCTCCATGGGTCGGTTAGTCGACCGCTTAGCTTCTTGGCAAATGGATCGCGAGCCTCACCGACCAGATGTCATTCACTGCGCAGCAACACCAAAAATGTCGGGAAGGTTGACGTCTTTTTCTCGCAACCCGACCCTATTTTACCTTCTGCGAGCTGCTTCCAAACTATCGTGAAGGAAGCGGACTTCTCTATACAGGCGAAAATTAGGCCAATGATTTGCAGCAAATATCGATACAAAACATTGGCCTGCAAGCATAGGCAGCATGTTTGGATTTCGCCAGCCGCACAATTTGTTTTCTCTGCAACTGCACGGCAGGCTTTAGACTCATATACCAGTAGATTCAGAGCTGAGAGATCTTCAAAGCGGATCGGCGCGGCGACATGATGTATGCTGCACGAGACATACTGCCTAGCAGAGACTAGAAACCTCCCACCTCCCTACGATAAGTGGTCCAAAGTCGTTCCGTTCTGAGGTGGGAGTATTGCTCTCAACAGAACAACCCAAACATACTACAAGGATCCTCTCCGCAGCACTCGACGCAACTATACTGAGCTGGAAAGTGCGAGTTGTTACCCGATTGACTATAGAGCTCTTTGCTGGTTACCTAGTCGCAGTCGCTCTGTTATGTACCTACCCCACTTAGCGTCCTTGAAACTACCAACTTTATAAACAACCATCAAAAACGCCGCTTCCGCATCTTGAAGACCAGCATCCAAACCCTCATCTCCTCCAAACGCTTAACAAAACTACCAAATCCTCTCCAACACAATGGCCGCAAAAGAAAAGGACACCCAAGCACTCGCCCAAGCTCAAAAACTAAACCACGTACCCTGGTGCAACGAGTACGAGAAGATGATCTCAGGGATGCTGTAAGGAAACCACCTTTCCTATAAATCACAAAGCTTCCTTTTACTTTCCTGAAAGACTCAATCGTCCTGCCCTCCCACATATTCCTCATCTTCCATTAAATTAAAAAGCACACATACGTATCCAAGTACTTTCCAAACTAAAGACAACCAAAAAACAGATACAACTCCTACGACCCAACCCTAAACGCCGCCAGGTTCAAGGCCCGAGCCTTCGCCCACAACTTCAACACCTGGTTTCCCGACCCATCCACCGATCCAAATGCAAGCTTCGACACCCTCGCATCCGAACGTTTGAAGCTGCTAAAAAGTATCATGGGCCATGTGGCGGACGACGACATCTTCATTGAGCCACCATTCAACATCGACTACGGCTGCAACATCTCGCTCGGCAAACGGTTTTATTCCAATTTTAACCTCACCATCTTGGACTGTGCTCTGGTTACCATTGGCCATCGATGCATGTTCGGTCCCAATGTGAGTATTTTTGCGGCCACGCATGAAACGGATGTGCGCAGTCGCAGGGCCAATGTCGAGTACGGGCGGCCGGTTGTGATTGGGGATGATTGTTGGGTGGGTGGGAATGTTGTGAGTTGAACTCTCCAGTACGCGATGGGATGACGGAGTTGCTTGCTGATGGATGCGATATTAGGTTATTTTACCGGGCGTGACGATAGGGAGGGGTGTTACGGTGGGAGCAATGAGTGTGGTGGCGAAGGATGTGCCGGACTTTTGTGTCGTTATGGGACAGCCGGCCAGGGTGGTGAAGAAGGTTGATGAAGTGCCGCCGGAGCATGGGGGATGAGGTGGTCAAGTAAGCGGCGGAAGATGTGCAAAGTAGACTGCTGAGCAACGTGCATAATTATTGGAAAATCGAACTGAGTGAAGAGCGCGAGCTATGTGATCTGGTTATTCCAACAGAACCATGAACCTGTTAGAACGAAGTTATCCAATAGGCGAACGCGCAAATGCGCCACGCCAGACCCGTAACCAACTAAAGAAACGAAAGGAACCCATGCCGAAGCTAGAATGGGACAAACATGTACACTAAAAGTATAAGCGTCGAAACGGTATGAAAGATCAAGAAAAGGTCTATACAAGCCCGGAGTCCGAGGAGAGGACGGCCCCCAGGGCAACATGTCGCGAATGTAGGTAAATCAAGTGCGCGGGCCCGACTCTGTTCATCTCCTAACACAAGCTTGCTCCTGAGTGAAATTAAGCAGATTGCCACCTTTTTCCAAAGAAGCGCTGAATAGCGACAGAGTAGGGTATTAAGAAGGGTATGCACGATGCGGAGGCTGCCGACATGTAGGGTGCGCTCACGTCGGTCGTCGTGGTGATGTAGGCACCGTGCCAAAAGTGTCTCCTGGAAGATGAGGAAGTTGGAGGTAATTGTGTCCGTGAAAGGGAGAGGGGGTTCTTGGTCAGTCTAGAGGATCGTGCAACCACCGCTCTTGTCCTTGCTGGTCTTGACTTGCAGGGCGACGCGGGCGGCTTCGGTGAAAGCTTCGTTGACGCCTCGATTCTTCATTGCGGAGCATTCTGTTGCGAGGGTCAGTAAGTCGAGCAATGACGGACGTATCTCGGGCCGTACCCAGGTATCGCAGGGCCTTGATCTTCTCTGCGACCCGCAGACCTTCGTTGTAGTCAATACATGGCTTCTCTGGTTGCTGGTCGTCGGCGTCGTCCTCTTCCTTTTTTCGCAGATCACACTTGAGGGCGACGAGGACCAGCTTAACACCCGGGCAATTCTCTGCAATCTCGCCCACCCATTTTGTTTCTACGTTCTCGAGCGAGTCGGGAGAGTCGACCTGTGGCGTGTGAGTGGCGCGTGGAGCGAGCTAAAGACGGTCACTATACCGAGAAGCAGAGCATGATGGCGTGTGTGTCATCGTAGCTGAGTGACCGTAGCCTGTCGAATTCTTCCTGTCCGGCGGTATCCCATAAGCTGAGCTCGACGTGTTTGTTGTCGATGTAGATGTCTGCAGTCGGCGTCAATTGGTGCTTGTCGTGGGCACGAGTGGGTGAAACGAACCGTGTACGTAGTTTTCTGTGCGCATTGTTAGTCAGGTCGGCGTCGACGATGCAAGGAGAGCCCTTACCGAATACTGTAGGCTCACTGAGAAGGTCTGCATCAGCCTGGGCCGCATACATGCACGGCGCAATTAACTTACTATACGGTCGGGAAGTATCTGTGGCAGGGTTAGCGAGGCTACGTAGGGTGGAGAAACAAGGATGCAGACCCTCTCGTGAAGACGTTCAGTAGCGAAGTCTTGCCGCATGCGCCGTCACCGCTGTCGAACGTGCGTTAGCCAAGTGTTGTGCTGTCGCATGATGCCTCGGGCTGCCGAACAAAGAGGCTCCCGCGCATAAAAGAGACGTACAGAAGCACTAGTTTGCGCTGCACCGTCTTGTTTCCACCGCACATGGGCATGGTGAAGGTCGGAAGGGGGCGTGGGCGATGGGCTCGTTCGGTCGGCTCAGGGACGAGAGCGCGCGCGTGTCTTGGTGCTACACAGGCCGTCGGTCACGGGCGGGGCAGCGGATGTGGTGGATGTGGTGAGGATGAGAGCGAGGGTCGCACGGGAGACTCTCAGCGGAGGGTGATAAGGATGCGTGTGTCGAGTCGGAAGGGTTCCAGATGCGGGCTCTGGTCTGGCGTAGCAGGCGGCGGATGGGTGGACGAGTTCAAGATGCACCCACGTCGACACGTTAAGCCTAAAATGGCCGTTAGCACCCCTCGCCTCCGCGAACACGCCAGGGCTATCACACTATGTCCAAGGTTCACAGCCTCCGCACTCTGCCGCCGGATGCCAGCGCGGACGTGGCGCTACGGGTGCCGACCGACGCACCTGAACAGAAGACAGTGTACTGAAAGGCGCGGCAAGAATACAACAAACCCTTGGCTTGCTCAGCGTTGGGGGTAGCAGCGAGAAGGCCACCTTGTGAGCGAAGTTTTGTTTGATTGAACTGAGATGACGATCCGTGACCGCGAACCAAGTTGGAGGGATTGTTAATTCGGCAGTGAGTGGTCCGGAGGGGACGCAGACGCGTAGCATACACACACTGCACAGAATATCCGGACTTTCTCCACGTGCTGAGCCGGACCGAAAGAAGAAGGTCGTCCTCCCCAATCACCGTCAATTGCACTCGTTCTAGAACGACCAGGTATGGTCGTGAACCGGTTCTTGGTAGACTATGCACGGATAGGTTCTGTACTGTGTATATCTTGCCATTCCCGTAGCTGTAATGATGATGGTGTAAACGGACATGCTGTGGATTCCCTGCATTCTAGTTAGAGTGTTGGTATTATTGCGAAAGACCGTGGTCCGTGGATGCGTAGTCATCTCACGTATAGATGTGGAACGCAGAGGCGAGATTGGGTCTGGGGAGTTCCCCGCCGAAGTGGGGCGTTAGCTATCGCAGGCACCACTGCTCAACGTCCCTCACGTAGACAAACAACACGCACTTGAAGCTCTGTACCATCACTCCACCACCCACCCGAATGCGCCCATCCACCAACTAATCGGAATCCCTGGAAATTAATAACGCCTTTGAACTACGCTTATACCGCGAATCACAACCTCACCGTCCGCGTCGCAACCATGTCGGACGACGATGATTTCATGCAAGACTCCGGCGAGGAGGAGTGAGTCGCAATCCCATCCCTTGCGCCCCGTCTCTAAAATCTCGCAGGTACGACTTCGAGTACGAGGACGACGATGACGAGCAGAGCGGTGATGTTGACATTGAGAACAAATACTACAACGCGAAGCAGTTAAAGGCCGACGACCCCGAGGCAGCCATAGACGAATTCCTGGGTATGCCTGCGCTAGAAGAAGAGAAGTCGGAATGGTAGGGAAGATAACTCTCTGGGGCGATGGATCTGGGCTAACGGGCTCATAGGGGCTTCAAGGGACTCAAGCAGGCCATCAAGCTGGAGTTCAAGCTCGGGCGCTACGACCAGGTACACACGGCAATAGGTGGGCAAGAGTCGGAACTGACATGATGCAGGCTGTGGAGCACTACAAGGAGCTTCTTACCTACGTCAAGTCGGCCGTGACGCGTAACTATTCGGAAAAGTCCATCAACAACATGCTCGACTTCATAGAAAAGGCCGCAGAAGACGCCGATGCCTATCGCTGCATGGAGAAGTTCTACGCCCTGACGCTCGACATCTTCCAGAGCACAAACAACGAGCGGCTATGGCTCAAAACGAACATCAAGCTCGCGAGACTGTGGCTAGATAGGAAGGACTACCGCCAGCTGACCGAGAAACTTCGAGAGTTGCACAAGGCCTGCCAAAGGGAAGACGGGACAGATGACCCGAGCAAAGGCACATACTCGCTGGAAGTCTACTCGTTGGAGATCCTCATGTATGCCGAGACGCGAAACAACAAGCGTCTAAAAGTGAGGCTGGTCCGAATTCGACATCGTCTGCATCATCTCTAACGCTATGACAGGTACTGTACCAGCGTGCGCTCAAGGTCAAGTCGGCGGTTCCACATCCCAAGATTATGGGTATCATCCGAGAATGTGGTGGCAAAATGCACATGAGCGAAGGCAAGTAGTCCATCTGTCCGAGCTTCCGGTCACTGCTAACCTGGCCCAGAGAACTGGAAGGGGGCGCAGAGCGACTTTTTCGAGAGTTTCAAGAACTACGATGAGGCTGGTTCACTCCAGCGAATTCAGGTCCTCAAGTACCTGGTTCTTGCAACCATGCTGTCGGGTTCCGACATCAATCCCTTCGACTCGCAGGAGACCAAGCCTTACCAAAATGATCCCCGCATCTCTACCATGACTGACCTTGTCAACGCCTATCAGCTCGAGGACATTCACGGGTACGAGAAGATCCTGCAGAACAACAAGGATCTGCTCCAAGACCCGTTTATCGCCGAGAACATTGACGAAGTTACGCGGAACGTGCGCACCAAGGCTGTTGTCAAGCTTGTCGCACCATACACCCGGTTCACACTGGCCTTCATCTCCAAGCAGCTCAAGATCTCCCTTGCCGAGGTGCAGGAAATCGTAGGGTTCCTGATCGTCGACAAGCGGTTGCGCGGCAAGATCAACCAGCAGAACGGAACGGTGGAGATCGAGAGTAGTACAGACATGGATCGGGTCCAGGCGATGAAGGAGTGGAGCCACGCCATCGGCTCCCTGTGGCAGACGGTTCTGACTGACGGCGACGGCTTCAAGTCAGACGAGGGTGGTTCTCAGTTCACGCCTGGTGGTGCCGGTCCCCAAAGCCTGGGCTGGAATCAAGGCTCGATCGGGGGCAAGCCTGGGCGAGCAAAGGGCAAGGGCTCCGGACGCCTACCGGGAGTTGCAAAAGGATGACTTGCAGCATCGGTCGCGGGCGGTCCACAGGACGACCTGTAACTGGGTATTCGGGCAGGCCACGGGACAATGCTGGTTACACATTACCGTCACCGAGGCCTTTCCCACCTGAAAAGATAAGACATGCGGTCAGGTTGCCCAGAACAAGAGGCTAGGATTGGTTTATTCCGTAGCACTAGGCAAGAGTTTCCTTCCACATGAGCACCAGGCGTCTCCACATAGCAGTTGAGCGACGGACATGTTCGGGAGTGCAGCAGAGCGCATCTACCATAGACAGGTCAGCAGCGTCTCTGAACTGGTCTGTATGTAACCAAAGGCCTCGTTTTCTTCATTGCAACGAGCCAAGAACCCGATTGCGCGGTCATCGCGGGGGCCTGCAGCCACCGTGCGCCGCCATATCATGATCCTTGTGAGCAGTGAATCCGATCAAGGTGACGCAGTGACTCTGGACCTTCACCCAACACGGTACGAATCGGAGCGTGTACTGTTACCCGACGATGAGAGTGCGCCCCATGCCCCGGGGAGGCGGACAGCGGACAGGGACGAGGATTCCTGTCTGCAGCGAGCCTCTCAGCGAATAGCAAGTTAGCAGCCCTCCCACGCCGTATGCGCCCTGACTCGCAGCGTGGGATCGCTCAATCTACTCAGTACTGTACACAATACCTACTACCTTTGGTACATGTCTTTGGTGGGCGTCCGGGTAGTTGTTTTTCTGTCGCCTCAGCGCCGCGGACGTGCAGAGCGAATCATGCAATGCAGGCGGCCTTTGTGACAAGAGCGCTCAAACGTGAGAGGGTCGTCTTGGCTTGTGTGAGAGGATGCTTTCTCGGCGCCATGGGTCCACTGCTCGATGATGCGGTGGTGAGTGCATTCCACTGCGTGACACACACACACACAACGCGGGCTGCTCTTCTGGTGCATGCAACACCAGCCTCCGCAATGGTTCCGGTTGGCGGCGCTGCTCAAATGCTACGCCTGGCCGAAGCCTCCCCAGGGGCACTTCCCATCCTCCGAGGTTTGGCTGACTTGGGAGTGCGATTTGGCGGGGTTCTATACTCGGCCATGTCAATGGGTGTGATGTGATGAGAGGACGAGACTCGGAGTGCACCTCTCTCCTCCAATCTTAAGCCGACCAAGACTAGTTCGAACTGGGAATCGATATCACGACCCCGGTGTCTTTGCGTGTCCGTTGCTGGTGGGTCTTGGATGATGTGCCATAGCTAGTCCTCGTCGATAGCAGCCATGGCTGCTTTTCTTTTGCTCCATGGCTCCAGGCGCTGATTGTGTCCGCCCTTTGGGAGCGGCTCCCTCTTGTACCCCGTCGCGCTCGCCTTTTCTCCCTCTGGTTTCACTTGAAGCAGCCCCATTGCTCGAAGTGCATGAGGCGCCGCTTAGCACGACGAGATCGATACTGTAGACTCTCCCCGTTTCCCAGGTACTCGGTGCAACAGCAAGTGGACGTTTCAAGGCGGGTGGCCGAATGTGTTGCCGCGTGCTTTGGTTCCTGGCTATTTGAATTCCAGTGGCAGGCCGGCGAAGGTCCGCTCCTGTCTCTCCCATATATTGGCAGTGCCCCTGGACGCTGGAGGGTATCACAGCAACGACACAGCTTCGAGCCCACCGCCGCGGGCCTCTGCACCTACTAAAAGACACTGCTGCCCGCCCCAGCAGCTCGTGGACGAATTGCTGCTGAGATCGATTGCGCGTTGCCGAAGCTGCTGTGCCATCCTTGCGTCCAATTGCTTGCCATCGAGGCCAGTCACGCCGCCCATCCAGGAAGACTACCTAGAAGTGCGCGCACACGGCGGGGGAAGTCGACCGACCGACACCACGCTCGCAGCCAGGTTCAAGCACGATGAGCAGAAGACAGCCGGTGTTGACGGGCTTCCACGCCCACAGCCGCCCGCACCTACCGCAGAGCCACTATCATGGAGTGCAGGCGCAGCTGGAGAGCCAGAGCCACTACGAGAACATGGTCCACTCCGGATTGGCGTTTGCGCGCCCGCTACCAATGCCTTCCCCGGTCGCCGTCCTCGCTCCGGCCTTCCACCACCAACAACACACCGGCCACCACCACCAGGCGCCCAGCTCGCACTTCAAGATGGCCGACCCTGCGGCGATGCCCTCTGACGAGGAATATGCCTACCTGCAGAAGCTGTCGGGCGAGTACCAGCCCGAAGCGACCGTGAGTGTGATGCGCCAACGTGCATTGGGAGCCGCGCTGACCGCCCCAGGGCCCGCTTGTCGGCGAGCGCCAGAGCAGCGCTACCATTACCACGCAGTATGCCACCGCGGACCCCATCTACAGAGTGAAGACGGCGGCCCTGCCCGCCAAATACGCCTACTTCCGCACCTGTCGCGGCGATGGCCACTGCGGATGGCGGGGTAGGTTCCCATCCATCTGTTGTCACGTTGCCCCGGGCTAATGCCGCCTAGCAATCGCCTTCACGTACTTTGAGGCCCTGCTGCGCGTGGGTGATGTAAGCAAGTTGGAAGATGAGGAAGCCCGTCTCAACTCCCTGGGCAACCTGCTCGACCACATTGGCTACTCGCGTGACCTCTGGATCGACTTTGCCGAAGAAGCCTTCGAGCTCCTGCACAAGCTGGCTCGCTCGCTGCGCCACATGGACGGCCAAGCTGCCGACATCCTCCTGCAGACTTTCAACGACATGAACGCGTCCATGGCCATCATCACCTACGTCAAGGTAGGCAGCTTTCCTTGCTCTCCACCTGTGAAGCTGACCACGTTATGCAGCTCCTTGCCAGCGCCTGGGTACAGACGCACGCAGACGATTTTGTGCATTTCATCGACAATGGCGACGTCAGGGGCTACTGCGCCAATAACATTGAGCCCACCATGTGTGAAGCCGACAACATCGGCGTTGCCGCTCTCGCCGAGGCTCTCATCAAGCCTGCGGGTTTTGGTCTGGAAGTCTGGTACCTGGATCGTTCTCCCGGCGAGGAGATCAACCGCAGTTTTCACTCGGAGCCAACAGACCACCACCATCGTCCCATTCCCGGTGCGCCTATGCTGAGGCTTCTTTACAGACCGTAAGTTTGATTGCTTGCATACCAGAGCCTCTTGTTTACTGACTCTCGCCAGTGGTCACTACGACATCCTCTACAAGGCCGGAGATGTGCCTCAGGTCCAACACCAACCTGCTCTCCGTCAGCAACCATTACACGTTGCCCTGGCCAACTACACTGATGACTTTGTGCCAACCGCAACAAGCGTTGCCGACGTCATGAACATGATCCCAGGCATGTACCCGACTGGTGTTGGCCTCGGTCAGCGGTGGCCTTCACTTTCGTACGACTTCAGTCCCAGCCCCGCATCCCACACTCAGGTTACGCCTATCCAGCCATATGCTCCGGCGCCAACGCCTGTAACGCCGGTTAGCACTGCCCACTTGGACTTTGTTACACCTATCCACCCCAACAATGCGAGTCAGTACAACCCGCCAAGCCATCACAGCATCCACCTGGACCAGCCTCCGGTGACACTTCCCATCCATCCACCGCCACCACCACCTGTGAGCCTCGAGAGATCAGCTCCCATGACCGTTGAGAGGGGCGGGCCATTCCGGTCTTCCATGTACGAATTGGAACCGGGCTTCGGCTCTTCGATGCAAGTCCAGCCGTTCCAGACATCCATATTCCGCAAGTAAGCATTTGCAATTCTTCCGGTCTGGCTTTCGCTAACAGTGCAAGCTCTCATTTCAACACGGCACATTTCAGAAATCCAGACTTTATGCCTGAACAGTGGTTACCGGACGGCGAATACTCCACTGGAAACAAAGGCCGGCACAAGTCTCACTCTTCATGACCACCTTTCCTTGCATGAATTCGGCTCATTTACGCACTCCTGGTGGCTTTCTCCGACATCTTAGCGACTACTAGCGTGGCGTTTTATCGAGCTCGCGGTGCTTTCCTTGCAACCAGCATCATCCTCTTTCCACGGCCTTCCCACACTTATTACGACGAATGATGACCGATAACATTGTTAATTTCTTTCGGAACATCACTCGATTACCTTTACATGTGCAAAAGCGACGGTACTACCGAAGTGCCTGCATTTTGGGTCCTACGGCGGCTACGCATTACTTTCCATCCTAGCATCCATCTACTACCCATTTCTCAATCGAGCGAGGGCGGAGTCCTGTACCTTATTTTTCTTTCCTTACAAGCCAAGCCCGCAAGGATCTACGACCGTCACGAATACCAAAGACTATCCGCCTCAGGGTGATCGACTTTAGAGTTGAACATCTTTATAGTGGCTTTCTCTCGCTTCCTCGACCCCCCAATAGTGTTACCAGCCAACACTCCTCATCCTCGACACCTTTTAATCATACACCTTCTCTCAATTTAATGCGAACACTATTCGGTATGCGCGGTCTTTCTCCGTTTTTACTGGACAATCTACCAATACCACTGGACCGTTTCCCCGAATTTCCATGGATACGCCCACCACTCGCGTGTCTGGGCTCGCACGTATCCAAACAGCATCTGACCTATGCGGTACAAAAACCCACGCCTCAAGAACAAAAGATGTGAGCAGGCTTGCGCACACGACTGGCGACTACGAGTACTACTACCGAGGGTTAGCTTCATTACGGCCGGCAGCAGCCTTGTAGTAGCGGGAACAACAGTTAGACAACGGTAGAAAGACTGCCAAACAAAACAAAATAAACAATATGAATCAAGGTATCTCCATCTTTTGTGCTTTGCTTTGCTTTGCATTGCTTTACTACAGTGCAGTACACGTGATGTATGTATGTATGTATGTGTGTGTGGACGAGCAATTCCTCACATGAAGATTCAAACTCGGTTTTTTTTTTTTACAATCTTTGGCCTCATTGAGTATTAAAGTATAGGTAAACTGACTTGCGCGTAACTGCAGCAAACTTACTTATACCTAGGTGTTTGACATGGCCAGATATTAAATCCTTACAAAAAGGAGGTAATGCACCACCCACCCCCTACCTACCTATATACATAAGCAAAGCAACCACCAAACAAAACGAATTCTTTTTTAACTTCAAACTAACACATAGACACGAAACCAAGGATTGCAAGATACAGAAGGACAGAGTGGAGTGTAGAAGTGTATATAATAGTAAGAGTCACCATCACCACCACCACCACCACCAAATTTATTTCCCCTGTTTTCCCCTTCCCTTTATCCCTATTGTATGTGCTAACGAAGACTTGCATAGTAATACCGACTTTTTTTGCTAGGCAGGTAATCGAATCGAATTGGATGTACACACGTACACGCACACGTACACGTACACTACAAGTTTCCGTTGTAAAAAGGTAGTTTAGAATCTGAAGACATACATCGAGCCATATCAGACAAAAAGTGAAATTAATAAGTTAATACCTAATAATTTTTTTATCCATCTCTCTCTCTCTCGATATCTCTCATCTCATTCCCACCATAGGCACAAAGAAACCAAACCAAGCAAACCAAACCAAACCAAACCAAACCAAACCAACCGGCCGCTCAAGTTCCACAACATACAAATCGCATTACCTAACTAAGCCCCAGCCCAGCCCCTCGACGCCAAAACAAAAAACCTTTTCGACACAAGAATCCACAATGCAGATGCAGATGCAGCTGACACATTATTGCATCCGAGCGCGACAAAGACACGGGCGTGCAGCGGTTACGAGCAAGGAAAGTTTGTCTCGTACAACAAAGTTCACCTGCACACAAGCTACCCCGCTCCGTGTGCCCCTTCCCTCCTCCCCTCCCCCCGGCTTGCAATGGCTCAAGGTTGTGGGTGACCATGACCATGTTTTCTTTTGGGGGGAGAGCGGACTCACTTGAGAAGTAGGTTGTGAGATATGGACAATGTGGAATGTCTCCCCTCATCGGAGCTCGCCGGTTGGGAAACGTGGGCGGCGACGGTTGGTGAGGAAGGGGGGCCGGGGCGGGCGTTCGTTTGTGAGATACTACGGTGTACTATAGTGACGAGGCTACTCGGATACGCCGGGCCTTGTGGTGATGTACAGACCTTGGCAACGGAAGCGGTTGTCTCGACACAGAACGCATTGAATGTGTTACAGATGCCCTAGATCGAGTCCGAAGCTTCTCGGAGCCAAGAGAATCGGTGCAAGCATCGAGGCAAACTGTTTTCTTCTTGTGTCGCAGGCGCCGCCCTCGTGCCCAACAAGACTCACAGAGTGCCGTCATTTATTAATTGCCTTTGAATGCGATTCCGAGCTTTGCAGGCCGCCTTTCAGGACTCGTCAGCTGCGTCAGAATCATCCGATTCTGACTCGGAAGTGGCGTCGCTGCCGTCGTTCATTTCCACGTCGCCATTTGCATGATCGCGTTTTGCGGCGTTGAGGAGACCTAGTTTCTTCTTCGCGCGTGTTTTGGCGCGTTCTTGCCTTTTCCTTTCTTTCTCCAGGAAGTATTCCTTCTCTTCACGGAGCTCCGACAGTTGCGAAAAGGTGACTTTTTGGATACGCTGGAGGCTCGCAAGCTGTTTCTTTAGCTCCTTGATTTCTGCTGGCTGAGCACTGCCTGATAAGATAGACGCATTAGCACCATCTCCGTCGAGAGCCATGAAGTCAGCTGCAGGAGCGAAATCGCCTTTAGACGGAGCGCTCCATGATTCCAATTCAGCCAGGCTCTCCTCCAGCATACTGGTGGGAAAACTAGGGTGTGTAAGAGCCTCCTCAAATGTGCTTTTTCGCGTCGGTCTCTTGTCGGTGGCAGAAACGTGCGGGTCGCGCAACCGGCCGGTGAACTGCACATTCAAGGTATAGTTTGGCGGGACCAGCGCATTCCCGCTGCTCGCGAGTGCTGCATCTTGTTTCGGTTTTACGATAGCGTGGATCTTGAAAGTTGGTTCCGGTGCGTTGGGAAAGCCGGTGGGCGGGAGAAATCGTAGATTTGAAACAGGGCCCGGAAGGTTTGTTGGGGTGGAGAGGTAATTGGACTTTGCGACGTCCCAAGTTGCAATCTTGCCGCTCGCATGGCCTGAGAGCAGTGTTGTGCCATCCCAGCTCAAACTCAAACTAAGTGCACCACCCAGTTTCTGCGACTCTGCACTGAACCGGGTCTTCGGTGACGGTTGTATAGGCCGGTGAGACGACGCACTGTCGCGAAGCACATCAATCGACGTGGTCTTCTGCACCTCGTCGTAAAAGTCGATCGTCTGCAGGCTACCGTCCGCATACGCCACGTAGAATGCCCGGTCCGCCGGATCGAGAGCGACTGCAGTCGGTGTTTCCGGCAGCAGGTAGGTCCTCAAGAGCTGCCCGCTATGGTAGTCCCACACTATGGCCGACTTATCCCCGGATATAGAAACGGCGATATTGGCGCTGCTTGAACTGTGTCCGCACGCGATGGACGATATCGGGCCCCGGTGGGTCGAGAGGGTATGTATGGGCGAGCGCGAAGAGTCGGGAGAGAAGGAAAGGAGCGACGGCAGCGCCCATACGTGCATCATCGCATCCGAGGAGCCCGAGAGGAAGAAGTTGGACGACGGGTCGACGACGATGCACGTCACGGGCTGCAGGTGCGAAGTGGATGTAGAGACAAGGCGGCCTGAGCAGATCTACTTGTGGTGTTAGCGGAGGCGTCCTACTCTCTGGGCCGCTTGGTAGGATGACTGACCTCCCATGCCAGTACTCGTCCACTCTCGGTTCCCAGTAGCAGCACCGTTTCTTGGGCCGCAAGCGCGATGCTATGGATCCTTTCTGGGAAAGGCACAAGCGCTTCCTGGTTCCCCTTCTCTCTGCTATAGACATGCACCATCGCCTTGTCCGACTGCGCAGCGAAGATGTGAGAAGCGCTCACAGCTAGGCCATTGGGCGCAGTCGCGCTCTTCTTGAACACATGTCTCTGAGCGGCCAGTGGTTGGAATTCGTGGACGAAAATGCCTGCGTCTTTGGTGACTCCAGTATTTGGTTTCGTCGACGCCGAGATAGCGGCCACGAATTGTTCGATGAGCATGGCCGGGCGTGTCCAAGTCTGGCTGTCGCGGGTGTGAAAGTTCGAAGAGGGAAGCTCTAGAAATTTAAGTGGGGCCGTCGGGAGAGAGCCGTGCACACTGCACACTAGTCGCAGCATAAGTTAAGTTACATCAAATAGACTTAGTCATGAACGTCCATAGTTACAGGCTCGACATTGGTCTGGTATTCGGTGCACAAAACAGCCTCGCTATCTACCAGATCCTCTATTCCCCTCCCTCTCCCCCACCCTCAAAAATCTCCCTCCCCCTCTCTAAAAACGCCCCCTCATCCCCTCCCCCCTCCCCCGCCAACACCGCCGCCTTCCGATACGCCAACACCCTAACCTCACTCTCCTTGAACAACTTCATACCATTCCCATACGCCGGATTCTTCTTAGCAAAATACGGCAGGCACGCCAGATCAGTAGGCGTGAGGTTATACTTGGCTTTGCTATCCGTTTGATTGACTGCGTCTTGCGGTTCTTGGCTTAGTGTGTCGTTGGTGGTGAGCGCGTGTGCGGTGATGTACTGTGTCCATTTTTGTTTCGGTGTCTTTTCCTTGGTTGGCTTGTCGGGCTTTTGGGGGTCGTCTTTGTGTCTGGGGTGGTCGTTAGAAAACTTGGAATTATAGCTAGGATCTGTGTCACTTACTCTTCTTCCCAAATTCGCTGGCCCCGCTTCAGCACTTCTTCCTCTTCCTCGTCTGCCTCCCCATCAGCCAACATACCCAGCTTCCTAAACCCCAGCTCTTTAACATCGTCTTCCAGAAACAGTTTCATCGTCCCGCCATACAAAGGGTTCTTCTTTTCGAAATGAAGCAGCGAGGATAGTTCCTCCTTCTTGAGTCCATACTTCTTCAGCGCATCCGTCTGTGTGATACTCTCCTCCTTCTCCGGCTCTACCTCGAGTAACTCGCCTTCAACGTCATGGGACGCGAGCCAATCAGCCCATGCTTTCTTGTGCGCGGCTTTGCTCGCTCTGGCTTCCTGTGCTGAGGTTTTTGAGCGCGCTTCTGCTGAAACACTCGTTGATGAGTTCTTCTTTGGGCGTTTGGCTGGTGGTAGGTTTGTGGAGCCTGTGGGCTCTGCGTCGTCGGCTTCGGCTGCGCGCTTTGCTGCCTTGGACGTCTTTTTCGTTGTGGCGGCACTACTGGCTGTTTTTTTCGACAACCTCTTCGGCTTGTCTTCGAAATCGGAACCTTCCGATGCGGACGTGTATTTTACTGCTTTGGTCGAACGGCTGGATCTGCGGGTCGACATGTCTGGGGTAGGTGAAGTTCTGGCGAGAGCGTTGCAAGGAAATCGAATGTGATGTAAGGTGGATGAGGGTGGGAATCGCGATAAATGGGTATAGAGAGAAGAGAAAGCTCACAGTTGTTATAGGAGCGATTGTTGTCTTACAAAATATAAAGCAGGTTTCGAGTTCCTGGCTATTGCCGAATTAGATTGGACGGTATAGGAAGGAAGCTTGTGCTTACAGACAGGGGCATTGTCTAACCATCTACGTCATTGCGCTGATCTTTGGATATTGCCTGTCTTTCAAGTGTAGACGAGTACGCACGCGAAAACTAGAACGTATCGACCGTAAACAACTGTGACGAAAATCTATGTCTTAGCACCATTATCTGTATGGACTCGCTTTTCATTCCATAACTTTGCTTCTCACTAATCTCCCTATTCACCACTTAATCCCCTTCTTGAACACCGGCACCTCATCAAAGTTGTCTATGCTCCACTTCAACTTGGCATCCCCGGTAATCCATGCCCCCTGGTCACTGGCCCTTAATCCCTGCTTCTCATTTTCACTAACCTCGTTCTTGCTCACTCCAATGCTATCCTTGGCCAACCATACAATGGGTGTCTTACTCGTAAACGCGGGATTCAGGTACGCCTTCTTAAGATCCTCCTCGCTATATTCCGGCTCATCGTCCTCATCAAAGTCGCCGTCGCGCAGCCAGGCCTTCATCGCGGTATGGCTTGCAAAAACGTGTGGTTGGAGGAAGCGAGCGACAGGCCAGACGACGTGAGATGGTACGCGTGTTTGATCCGCAACGCGATCGATCCTCGATTCCGCGTTGTGTAGAGTATCAGATTCGCCTTCTTCTGCCGCTGAGAGTAAAGGCGCTTGCTCGTCATCTTCGGACTCGATGGCAAGGTCTGCCGGCAGATACTGTTCGAGCGGAGCAAAGTAGCGGTTCGTGGTGTAGTTGAAAATGGCAGTAGCGATGAGGAGAACGATGATGATGAGCGTCGGCCCAGTAGCCTCGTTCAAGCTAAAAAGACCGACAAGGCACAGCTCGGCGATATAGATCCCCGTAAGGAGTTGCTGGAGAGCGAGCGTATAAGCATGTCCTTTAGTGTCGATCTTCGGCTGGACTGTGTAGAGCAACATGTATCGGTAACTCCAGTAGAATATTGCGAGACCTACAGCGGCGAAGCCAAGGACCAGAGGCGCGATGCAGGAGTATGCGATTGCTGTATAATGTCAATAAGAAGGTTGATTAAAGAAGCTACTATGTCGACTTACCGATGATGGCAAAGTTCCCATACTTTGGAAACAGCTTGCCCCATGCCATCCCCCGCATCGTGGTGTAACTGTTATACTTTTGCCGCGGTGTCTTATCGAAAAACCTGTCGAAGAAGACGAAGAACAGAACATCGGAATAGTTCAGTATGTTGCTCGGAGCATTCGTCAACGCCTGCACAACGAAATAAGTGAGATACGTATTCGACGCTCTAGGAAGACGCTCTGCGAGAAGTTGAGGCACAGAGCTCGGATCTTGTGCAATCTGGGAGGCCACTGCTGCGGCGCCCGAAGAAAGAGTGGTAACAAGGAAGACCTGAAGGACCTGAAAGACGTAGTACCATTTCAGCACCTTCAGCTCAATGGAAGTCTTTGTGGGTTCTCCAAATGTAGTGAAAATGTCTATGCTGGTGAGCCCATCTTCGGGAACAGTGGTTTCTTGGGAGAACTTACATCTGAATATATTTGGTACATATCTTGCCAACGCGCTCAACAGTAGTGGAGGTATCAGACCACTTAGAAGGCTCATGATAGATGGCGGCAGTTTATTGAGGAACGCGAGCCAACTGACGTTGTCGGCGAGATACTCAATGTTGGAGATTGCACCAACTATAGACACTGGAATGGACCAGAAAATGATGGTAGCCACCACAAGAGTCAGTGCTACACCACTCTGTGATATACGGCGAGCTGGCTGGATGTTGAGGTTGGCCCACACGACTTCGCTTGGCTTTGTTCCCACGAAGCGAGGCGTAAGAGACAATATGTCCGACGATGCGATCTGCTGGTACGCACGCTGAGCTGCAGGTTGTGTACGAAACTCCACGAATACTGCTGCTGCTCCACCAAGACTCTGCACAGCCTCGTTCGACTCGCGAGCCTTATTGACCTCATCCTCTTTCTCTTTGATCTGATCGCGGAAGCGGCTGATGCTGTCGACCTCCTTGCCAACTACTGGTGTCTTTGACTTGTGCGTGGGACGTAGAGACTTCTTCATCTGCTTGGGTAACTGCTCATACTTGATGTTTCGGTTGTGGCTGTTGCCGACTTCCTTGTTGACACTGAGTATGAGCGACATCTCGGCGCTTTCTAGCTGTTCAACTTTCGAGTCCCTCTGCGAGACGAGCGACATCAACTTCTCCCCCTTCGTAACTGGCCAAATCCTGACTGCATCGTTTCCAAAGAACCGCTGCATGTTGCCTTCGTCGAGAGCGGCCGTAGGGGCGGAGAGGTAAAGGACGGTACGCGAGGACAGCCTCTTCGCATTTGTCTTTGATAGATTCCACGCTTGTCGCAGCCCAATAAGCCAAAGCCGTTCACGCGCGACGGTGAACATAACAAAGCTGAAGAAAACCCAAGCCACGACAGCATGAGCGTAAAGATGGTTCTTGTTCTTCACATTGCCAATGGAGATGCGATTCAGCTCTTTGGAGTTGCCGCCGCCCGTCCAATTGGCCGGCATGAGAATCAGCCAGGTAATGGCAGCGCCGACAACGCAAATGAAGATTAGGGTCCGAAGAAAGCGGAGAAACAGGTACGAGTCCAGCGATTGATGATAGAGCATGAACTTGTCCGGGACGGTCCTCATAGTGTGGACCCAGTCCCAGTAACCCGGCGACCGTTTCGGACATGGCGTGCGATCCTTTTCTGGAATTGTGCCAATGTGCGTCCTCGGAAAGTAGATTTTTGGAAAGCGATGCCTGATGAGGACGAAAATGATCATGTACAAGGTTGCAATCACCGCTGTAGGAATGAAGGCTGCAGCGAGTGCCGCAAAAGACGAAGGGCCGCTAGACTTTATTGGTGTATAGTTAGTAGACGCATATTGAGAACAGCACTGGGTGCATATGCAGGTACGTACCGACCAAGCACGGCTGCTGTCATTGCCTTTGCTGGCGAACACCGTTTGGTAATCCATCTCGAAAGCTTTGGATGGAATGGTGAAGGACTAGCAGTACTTCATGTCCGATACGGGGTCGAGGATCGGAGATTGGGTAAAGTAAAAGGAACGAACAGAGTCCTGCTTAGGGGTAGTGTTGAACGACGAAGAGTGACGCCTGCATCAAATGACGTAGCCGCGAGGCGCAGACCCACCGTGCCACCACCAACACGTGCGACTTTGAAACACCAAACCAACTCGACTTTAGAACCATTCGCAATAAACACCGCGAATACCTTTGCACTACTATTTAGCCAAAAAAAGCTAAAGACATCCAATTATCTAGACAATTTGATAGAAGATACCCACTATCGCGCCACAAACATCAAGCTCGCCAACAAGCAATCAGCGTACCAGAACCCGTATCCCATTCCTTATTAAAAAGCTGTAGGTAGATCCGCATAAGTACTCAAGACACAAAAGAAAAAGGCCCCTTGCTCTGTATTCATACAACACCCGGTATCCCGCCAATGATCCAACCCCCATTACCCAACCCATTACATTACCCAAGCGCCGAAACACCATACAAAAAAAAAAAAAAAAAAAAAAAA